>JAYEPQ010000006.1:2427500-2677500 GCA_036321105.1 Dracaena cambodiana | reverse complement strand
CATGAATAAATCCACAAAAATTAAAGAGTGGAAAATTTTTCCTCTTTACTATCCAAATCACTTTCTACCTTACTTTCGAATCAATCAACCCACTTTCTATGAACCATCAGCCCCTAAAAGTTTCAAACACTATGAGAGAACCCTTCCAAGTAAAAAGTAGAGAGACTGTGAGTTATAATTATTTGAAAAAAGGTAGTCAAAAATCTAAGAAAAAAAATTGATGTATGTGTGTATGTATATATGTTTATATATATTAAAATGATTGTAAATTTGTTCCATATCCCTTCTTTGACTTATGAAGGATTTTGTTGTTTGAACGAGTGAGAGGGCGTTTAGTTGGTCGTCTAAAATTTAAAAAAAAAAAACTCAAATTCAAATAGACCTATCCAAACGGTAGGCGCTATGCTCGAGCTCGAAGGAGCGGCCCAGGAGTGGGCCCGGACAAGGACTGGGTCAGCTTGGTTTAGTAAGAAATTGAATTTTTTTTTATTGCTTGAATAATTTTTTTAAAAAAAATTAGATGTAGCAAAATTTTTTAAAATATTCTAAAATCGATTAAAATGTAATAGTAAATAAGAAACTTTCTTTTTAAAATTAAGTTTTTATTTCTCATTAAATTGAGATTTTACATAATTGTTAATAAATTTAATTTTCGATGGAGGTACTATTTATAGTAAGTCAATTTTGATTAATTATAATATTTATTATTATAGATTGTAGTGGAATGTTCTTTTATTTTAAATTATTATAGAAAGTTATTTATTATAAATCATTATGTAAAATTATTTAATTATAAATTGTTATAGAAGTCAATTTGAATTTGTTCTCCACAAAAATTTTACTTTCTTCCATTGATTACAATGATTACAACGAAAGAAGAATAACATAAAAACAAATGAGAGAATTTATATCTTATCACTCTCTTGTACAATAAAAGTGGGTTATAATGTGGCGATGCGATTTATCTACTAGAATCTATTGATGATCCAACGTGAAAATCTCTCTCTTTGAAGAAGATAATGGCCGGCCTTAACTCTCTCTCTACTGATCCCAATGAATTCAAGACTCTCGCGCGTAATTTGAATTCCAAAAGATCCCGAAGTCTCCTCAAATATGCTATTTATAGACTTTAGTTGGTTATGAGAGTTTCCTTAGGAATATGAATAAACGATCTTTATATTCAGTAAGGATTCTAATCAAATATTTGATTTTGACTTAAATCTTTTGATTTTGGATTCTGATTGGACTCAATTCGGGTATTAGATAATCTCAAATCTCAATCACAATCAATTTAGGATTCTGAGAATTTGCCCACGCGACGTTAAATACTCTAGATTGTTCGCAGCAGAAATTTGTTGCTTTCCTTCCATTGAATTAACTTAAATTACAACGAAAGTGAACAAGAAAAAGAACAAATGAGAGGATTTATAGATTTATCTCTCTCTTTTACAATATGAACATGGGATCTATGTGGCGATGAGATCTAACTAGTAGTTCCTTTTGACGATCTGACGTCGATGGTCTTCTTGCTCTTGATGAAGAAGATGCCGGCCGACTTGGGATGATCTTCTCTGGTCTTGATTCGTTCAAGGCTCTCACGCGTAACTCAAACTTCACAAAACTTCCAAAAAGATCCCCTAAGGCTTCCTCAAGAGGGATTTATAGCCTTAGGTCCATATGAGAGTTTCTATCTAAATAGAATTTGTATTCATTAAGGATTCCAATCAAATATCTTAGTTTTGATTTAAATCTCTTGATTTAGAGTTCTGATCGGACTTAATTTGGGTATTTGGATCAGCCCAAATCTTAATCTCAATCAATTTATGATTCTGGTTATCTGCTCAAGCGGAGCTAATCACATCAAAACTCGGAGCTAAGAGACTAGAACGCAGAACTATTGATTAGCTCCGCGTTTTACTCATACGCGGGGCTAAAATAGCCAGGCGCGGAGCTACAGAGTTAGCTCTGCGTTCTATTGTGGAAAACTTCATTTTACTTAGAAATTTTCAGTGCCAACAGAACCCCCTCCAAAGTTTTCAAAATGACTTAGAATTTAGCAAATTTTGAAATACTTTGGATCTTCAAACTGAAAACGCGAAGGTAAAATACCAAGTTATCTTCACATTTTGTATACTTGCGCGAAGCTAATAGCTTCGCGTTTCAGTGAGCAACTGCTTAGTAATTGCTCCGATTCTCGCGCCGGATACCAAGAGACGGGTTCTTTCATTTAAGTAGAGAGTTTACTTTTCTTCCTCTTCATTTGCCCGAAATTTTGAGAACTCCAAAGCTCAGGCGATCCAGACGACCGGCGACCCGATCGACTTTCGACCGATTTCCTTCAATTTCACCAAGATTTCTCGAAGATCAATGGCACCCAAGAAGATCGTGACCTTGCGCGCCTCCTCACCATCGGCAGCCGGTGCTAGCAGCAGCGGCAGCGGCCGAGGCAGCGGGCACAGTGGCGAACCAGTCCACAGTGCGCCAATCGGAGGTAAGCACCTCAGAATTTGGGCATTTTATGACAATTTTGGAGTGATTTGGCTCGGTTTTGACCGACCAATCACTTTTCTAACCGGCGAAATCGCTGTACTCCGGCCGAATAGCTTGGAGAAGAAGGAGAAGACCTCTGGCCTTCCTCCACGCGAAACTATCGCGTTATCTTCGCGTTTCTAAACGCAAAGTTATTTTTGCTAACTGTCGCGTTTTTACATGCGAAGTTATCATCCTCGTGTTTTGTCAAAATGCGAGGCTATTTCCTTAACTTCGCGCGGAGTTATATTTAACTCCTCGTCTCCATACTTAGAAAATTTTCTGATCTTGTAATAACTTTTCTAACTCTTGATTCTTCTTTTACAGTTGACTACTCAGCGGATCCACTCTCCCAAGAGCATCACTTCGGCTTTGCTGGGGGTACGGATCTGACGACTTAATTCTGTTTTACCACTGTTCTAGCTGCATACAAGCCGGGCCTGAGGGAGCGCAGGGAGAAATTAATCAGGTAGCACCCCGCTACTGCACGGGAGATTATCACCGATACAGTTTTTGAGACCACCAACCGAGAAGTGCTGGAGAAGTTTGCTTTTCTCTTTGGAGATGCACTGGGGGCATTCAGACCAAATCCTCTTTGAAGAGGAGTGCATGTGGTTCTACCAATCTGGCGACCTGCTGATGTTCCTACCCAGCATGGAGCGTAGCTATTCTCTGGTCTACCTTCAAAGGCTAGCCATGCACCAATCTTCATATGCAAAAGTAACTCTAAGGAAGCCAGAAGTATATACTTTACATCATAATTGCAAGTTTCAAGCTCTGGTTTCAAAAGATAAACTTTTGAAGGAGCTACAAGAACTCTGCGGCAGCTCATTAAGTTTTCTTGAGGATCATTTCTGTTAGATGATAATCTCTGTCGCTTTCCAAAGCGATAGAAATGAAGTATAAGGGTATGTAGCATGTCGAATTCAACTTGTGCATCTATATTAGGATTCTTGTAGCATTATCTTCAGATGATCCATTAAGAACTTTAAACAGATCCTAGTTGACATTTACAGAGGAGATCTTTTGCATGTGAACCAGGAAATTGAGCTGGAAAAGCACCTCGTATGGCACAGTACAATCAATATGATAGTTTAAAATAGGAGGGCATAATAAGGAGCCGTGCTTTTGAAGAATCTCATTAGTGGTTGATCTAGCAATTCGCATTAAATGGCGATGACTTGCGCCGGCAAGCTCAACACTCGGTGGAGGAGACTCGTCGTCGAGTTATTGATGAGTCGATGAATAGGTTGAAACTTTTGGGAGAGTTATAACTCCTACTTTTGTAACTTTTTGCTTTATGAATAGAGACAATTATTTTTCTTTTTATCTGTTGGCTACAAAATTTGCTTGCACAACAAATAACTTGTCATCAAAATAGTTCATCGTTTTTGGTAAAACAATCCAAGGCTCATTTGCGTAACTTAGATTATTAATACCGACCGGGTTACAATTATTAATCTCAGTAAAGCCCTTTGAGCAGAGCTAAATGATAGTTTGGTAAAAGTGTTTAACTACTTACACCAAGGTGATCGGGTTAGGATCGTTAACTTAGACAGAGACGCTTAATTGCACATGCCTTAGTTTGATGGAGACAATTCAAGATTCTTATACGTAACTTGAACTGCACATGCCATGATCGTCAGATTTCGATAGAGGCGCCTAATTGCACATGCCTAGTCCAAGTGCTCTCACGCGTAATTTAAACGGAAATGGAAATAATCCAAATCATACTGTCAGAGGTAAGAGGTTAACATGACAGGTCCAAGGGATTTTTAGCAAACCCCCAGCTATAAACGAATTTGGTGAGGAACTTGATCTCCTCTTCCCGCTGTTTTAACGGGTAGTTATTTCATACTTTTACCCCCAGTATGATAGAGATAGTGAGGAACTTGATCTTCTCTTCCCGCCGCTTTAACAGCATTGGGCAATTTTTTTTATAGCACTCAATTAGCCATTCTAATAGCTAGTAAAAGTAGCGGAAGCAACATGATATATCTCATCGTCAATATTTTCGGCACCCCCAGCCAAATCCGGCTGCTAGCCAATGAGAATGACTTTGTCACAGCTGTGGTTCGGAGCGTACCCAAGGGGCTAGCTTGCAAGTGCGGGCTGCTCGTACTTGGCGTCGATATTGGCTTCCCTACTGGTACAGGGATCGCTCAGGCAGGGAACTCATTGGTTCCTACTACTAAAGTTGCCATATTTGCAGACACTTTCTTATGTTCCTCTTTAAGTGTGAGAATCCCGGCTTCTATCAATACCTGAATTCGGTTCTTAAGAGGATAACAATCCTTAGTTGGGTGCCCGACATTCCGATGGTACAGGCAATAGTTAGGGTCGTTGGTTTTACTAGCGTCTTTCGGTTTTTTATTCTCCGGAAGTTTCAACATGCCCTTCCTAAGGAGGAGATGGAATAGAGTACCGGTCTGCTCAGTCTTGAATATATAAGTTCTATCTTGTCGGGGCCTATTTTGACCTGCGCCTCTCAGATTTTGAGGTCTTAGCTTTGGATCTGCAACTGACGTCTTCACAGCCTTCCCTTTATTTTAGGATTCTGTGGATATTACCTGTTATTCATAGAGTTTTTCGTGCTACGAGATTTCTCAATCCGGCTGTTCGCCATAAAAAATTATATTTCTCTTTACTGACAATCTTTCAATGAAGGATTACAATCTAACGGTTTCCCGTTTACAAAAGATGAGGAAGATAGCTTTTCCTCTTTATTTAAGGCTGGGTTTCTATGTAGGTATGGAGGACGATCCTGCTCTCCGTTGACACTCCGTACAATCTCTCTCTCAATTGGCTAGAGGAAAGGAAAAGGGTTCTTTACTCTTAATCACAAGGGGTAATTTTTTGGAGAAGATGTCCGTCCGTGTCTGTCCGTCTGTGTCTGTGTCTGTCGTTCTCCTGCCTTTTATAGGGATTTTTTTAGAGTAACGTCCCGCCATATTTACTCGACTGTTAGCTTTCATTACTCGAGAAGTGCCGTCATATTCGTTAGGTAGTTGCTCTCACGATCGTAGTGACGCCGCTGCATTCGTTTGGCAGTTAGCCCCACGATCCGAGTTGGCAATTCTTCTATTCGGGTCGGGTGACTTTTGTATTAAAACTCCTACCCGAAAATTATGGGTAGTGTCGCGAATCTCAATTTTAAATTCGCGAACCTGTTCTATCGCCACTGGGTTGCGAACCTCAATCTTCAGGTTCGCGGCTCTGCTGAGTTGCGAACTTCTAACTTTGAATCTGCGGATCTGCTTTACTTCCCAGAATTTTTCGCCAACAAAATCCCCTCCAAAGTTTCCAAAACTCTCATGATTCCTTGAGGAGTTTTGGAATACTTTGGATATAATATTATGTATTAGAATCTCCATCGTATTTGCAGAAATCTGTGACTCTGTATTAGCGCCACTGCTGCTTCTGAAGAGAAATGTGACTCTGTGTTAGCACCTCATTTTGCAATTTTTGGATCATACAACTCTGTGTTAGGATCGCAGATTTTTATTTTGGAAGGGGCACGTCTCTGTATTAGGGACGCGAACCTTCATTTTGGAGTAGAAAACGACTCTGTGTTAGGGTCGCAAACTGAAATTTCTGAAGGGTCGCAACTCTATATTAGGGGCGCAAGCTTTCACTTGTTGATGAAGAAAGCAACTCTGTATTAGGGTCGCAAACTGCAATTTCTGAAGAATCGCGACTTTGTATTAGGGGCGCAAGCTTTCACTTGTTGATGAAGAAAGCGACTCTGTATTAGGATCGCAAACTGCAATTTATGAAGGATCACTACTCTGTATTAGGGGCGCGAGCTTCTACCTTTTTGGTGAAGAAAGCGACTCTGCATTAGGGTCATAAATTACAATTTCTGAAGAATCGCGACTCTGTATTAGGGGCGCGAGTTTCCACCTTTTTTGTGAAGAAAGCGACTCTGAATTAGATGCTAAGGATGCTACTGTATTAGAGGTCGTGATCTTTGCGCCTTCCTTTCGTTGAAGGGAAGGCAGGAGATTCGTTGATACGGTGGTTAGAATTGAGACGTTCCTGAGATTAATGAAAAGGACCCACGAGATTCGGGCCAGATATCACGTCTGTCCAGAGATCTCGGCTGTCAAATCATCCGCTATATAACTCCACTTTATGAGAGAGGCTATTCTTATCTCAAGAAATTTGAAATCTGAGTTCCTCGTTAGGGCACCTCAGACCTCTCATCTTCAATCTCCTATAGCTTTCGATTCTCTGTGCGAAAAGATTTTCTTAATCTGCAAAAGATGTCGAAGAAAGTTTCTTCTTCCTTCGCTGCTGCCAGTGGTCGTCAAGATTCTCAAGCAACCTCTAGTTCGATAGTGGTTCGGCAGGAACCCTTGATCAGAGGTAATAAAAAAAATTCGGAAGGCAGTCCCTTTTCTCATTTTTTTTATCTCTGAATCTGAATGTCTTTTGCAGTCGATTACGCCTTGAATCCTTGGCCAAAGGATCATTATTTAGGATATTCGGATGGCTATGATGGGAAGAAAGAATTCAGATTTGGTCATGTCTTTCTCCATTATACAGACTCAGATAACCAAGAGAGAGAAGACAAAATTCTATATCCTTCTCGCTCAACATTGCGAGAGCTGATGACCATTGAACCTTTCGAAGGACATGATCGGTCTCCGTTGTTCAAACCCATCTTTTTATTTGGGGACCATATTTCAATGCCCGAAAGTGGTTTGGAAGATGGCGATTACAAGTGGTTTTGTCAAGTCGAAGGTCGCTACTTGTTTCTCCCCAATATGGAGAGATTTTATCCGTTCTTATTCTTTCAAACCCTTTCCGTGCCCAGGAGAATAGACTAGCACATAAACAGGTCACAAGACAGCATTTTGCTGGGGGGATTCACTGCTCAAGGTGTTTTTCCTCGTGGTACTGAGAAGAGCTTTCGTTGATTGCTGCCGGGATTGCTTAAACATGATCTCCCCATAGGCGAGGTCCTATAATCGCGCAGACTTTCCTGCACCGTTTTACCAATGCACAAGGAGAGTTTTCTGTTCAGGATTTTTGGCTCCCTGGATGGGTTCACTGTTCTTCGAAAGGAGAGTGGGCGGTCTTGACTAACTTCTTTCTGCGATCATTTAGAGATCAGTTTCATCATGCGGGGCTGTATCGCGCCATCAGGGCGGTTCAGCACGGCATTCCCGCCAGCAGATTCTATTTTTTTGCTTTATTGGAATTGTATAATCTCGATACTTGTACAGTCTTTTGCCCTCGAGGCGAATTGGGTTTCGCCCTCCACGTGATGCATGAAGTCTCGGGCTTGCCTATGTGAGACGTCCCGTATGAAGAGTACATACCCACTGGAGAAGAACTCTATCTGCTGAAGACTCAGAACCCTTTGGCTTATGATACTAACTGGAAATTGCTCTACCATTATCATATTTGCACCCACACATCGGGCACCCGTAGTTTGAAGCCAAAGTAATGGCTGCAATATGTTCTGCCTAATTTTCTAGGAGTAATCCGAATTTTATTCGCCTTCCTCCAGTTTCTGAAAAGGAGGTTGAGAGAAGAATTGCAAACTTCGGAACAGATGCTTATGTTGCCGAATCTGACAAGAACGTTTTCAAAACTGGGACGTCCTTTGAGAGTTTTCATTATCAGGCCCTTCAACTCTTATCTGACCCTGCCTTCTTGGCGGATTATTTGCTAGTCTGGCTGAAAAAATGTGTTATTCCTTCGCAGGAAAACATACCCATTGGGGCTGTATACCCAGCCATCCTACTGGCATTGGGTAGGCGACTCAGTTTGTTGCCTGCCATGGTATGCAGTATCCAAAGCGGATTGAGAAGACAATTTGATAAATTCTGCAGTGTAAAAAAGGAGCAGAGGAAGAAAAGAGACCCTGTTATTAAGACTCCTAATCCGCGTGTAGAACTTCCTTATACTTATTTGATGGCCTGACTGGTTCTACATTGCCCCACTTTGATGAGTCCTGCAGACTCGCAGATTGATTTAAGTGCTCGCAAAGTGCAGCACTACGAGAGGTCGCAATAGAAAGGGGGCTACATGGCCGTGATCCGCAAAACCCTTCGTCATTTTTCAATTTTTGAGTTGCTCAGATGTTTCCCATACTTCCTGAATGCTGGATACGAGGAAGAATTCACGACACTGCAGGTGTTTGTCACGCCCCGCTCCCGATATACGGTATACGAGCACGTATAACAGGTACCGACAACATATTCATTTTGAATATGCTAAAGTCTCAATAAATTTGCCACAATAATACTCAGTAATTACGATAGAAAAATTCAACAAAAGTTTGACTTTTCATTTATTGGAATGAAGTTTAGATATAATTGAAAGAAAATATAATAAAATTAAACAAAAGGAAGAAGGAAATCTCTAATCCGTTATTGAGTTTCAATCTGATCTTTAAAATACGCCAGATCCTGCGTCAGTTTTGACGTGTCCATCGATAAATCTGGGCATGCACACCCAGGTCGTCAGATTGCGACCAAAATGCAGAAAGAATATGAAATATAACAGTTATATCCAAACATAATAATAACACAAGTTTTAGAAAATATGGAATGAGATGTCTGTAATAATGATGTCAATTAATTTAGATTATCTTAATGTCATTTTAACGAAATCAACTTTATAATAGAGGTATTTCTGTTTAGGATTTTATGTAATTGGAAAAACTAATTGATGGGATACCACTGTTTTAATTGTTTCCTGTACAGACCCAGAAAATGGTCACAGGATTGTCCGGTGCTGAGTCGGACCTGCCGTCAGGCAAACATGAATTATAATTAGGTATGATCCAGCAAATCATCACGCACCCATGGTGTGCGAAATATTCAGTTGTACAACTTAATAAGTTTACAACCGAAACAGAGTATATTTCCATCATTCAGTTTCTCCCCCAACCCAGTGTCATTTAGCTATAATACAGTATATTGATTATATCAGGTACAATATTTCAATTGGATTTTTCTTAATTTATTAAGAACATGATTTATAGAGTCCATTCAGTTTATACTTTATTCAATAAATCACAATTAGCTATATTTAAGAGTCACTGATTCGAGACATCACAGAGATATCAGCCAGGCAATTATATGGATGCTGGGAGGTTTTCCGTGCATTACACGTTCCTTAATTAGAGAACCAACATACAAAATAACTTTTCTAGACACCGACACAAAATGATATCACGAACAGTATTTTTCCGTGAATATAAATTTTATGTGATTTATCAAATTTGTGTATATGATTGTTCTAAAATCTAACTATACTATGTAATTTAAATTTAATGACAATTGATAATATATTTTTGATAACAAGAAATATAATAAGTAATTGATAAATTCCTACAAAATAACAAATCAATTTACACAAAATAAATAATATGATTGAAACAACATGTATATAAAATAGCATGATTAGTGAGTCCGAAAATGAACTCACTTGGATTTTGTTTCCCGATGTCACTCAATGGAGTAATCTACACATTAAAAATATTCTAAGAATATTAAAAACAGATTAATATGAATTTAGATGATTTTTATGGATTTTTCTAATATTTATAACATACTCAAAATTGATTTTAGTATTAAGCGGGTCTGAAATTAGAAAATGGTTTGGCTCCATTTTATTGGGCTTATAAGATGATGGATGTTCTTTTTAGGTTATTAGGATTATTGAGTAGTAAAAGAGCTAACCTAATATTTATTAAAATAATTTAATCCAAGAAGAAAAAGAAAGATAATCTCTTACCTCTTCGTTAAAATGTGAGAAGTCAAAAATGTGAAGAAAAGGAAGAAGATACTCTTCATCGGCGAAGTAGTGGCGGCTCCGATGGTGTCTCCTATAGTGGTTCCGGCGACTCCGAAGGTGGCTTCGGCGTGATGAGAGGAAGAGAGAAATTTTAAAGAATGAGTGTGTATTGAGTTTAGAAAAGAGGTTAGGTTTAAATAGTGTTGGATTTAGGAGTTATAAAATATGAAGAGTTTTGGGAGTTACAGAATTTAAAGGGTTTGACCTGTTATGGAATTTTAAGAGTTTGAGCGGTTATAGAATTTGAAAGGTCTTGACTAATTTGGAGGGTTTAGAATATGAAAAGTTTTAGTTTAATTAGAGAGTTTAATTTTGAGAATTAAAGATGGGGGTTTTATTATTGAAATAATAGAGAAGATGAAGAGTTTGGAGGTTGGAGAAGATGAAAGGTTTAGGAGTTATAAAAGATTATTAAAATTTATATTTATTATTTTATTATTTATTTTTGGATTATTTATGCCTATAAAAAATAAAGGTCATTACAGTGTTGATAAATTTACTACCCTATCCTCATGGTGTTTCTAGTGGTTGATAAACATCCGCCCAAGGCATCTGGTCCTTCGTTTGGGGAACCTTTGTTATATAGAATCTTACTACCCGAGTAGTTTTGCCCGACAGTTTGGGTATGATCAGCTTTACATTGGTAATCCCAATAGAGAATTAAGTTTTGTTGGGAATGTTCTTGAGGGAGCTCGAGCTTGGTTTCACTTCGTCGCAGGTGGAACTCAAGCCAAATTTGACCTTCCGCTCAAGACCCCGAACTCGAGTATGAGCTTCGGTTTCTGTAAGTGGTTTGCGGATGCTAACTCTGCTCCTCAGAATTTCAACATACACCATACTAGTCTGCGGGAGATCAGAACTTCGTATGCCCAGAAAAAGAAGGCCGGCACCACGAAAGTGGCAGGGATGGAGGATTTCAAGGGGGACAGCGCATCTAATAAATTAGAGCAAAGGGAAGAGGACAATGATGCACTAGTTCAGGCTGCCTCCTTTGATGCTTCTTCTGATCCGACATCAGGAAGACTTCTCCACCATCACAGTCTTCTCTCGAGAAATCTTCACATAAGCGGAAGAGACTAAGGCGTCTTGGCGACTTGCCTACCATTCCGCGGGGGATTGATTCGTAGAGCACTCTGTCTGGGATAGGAACTGCAACACCCACTCCAGTTGCTGAATCTCAGATTGAGAAATCCAAGGATGATGAAGATGACTCCTCCTTAACTCTCTGCTCCCTCAAGAGGCGTCGGAACCAAGGACCGGTTCTTTGCAATGACCCTGCTCCCATTACTCAAAAGGGTTCTACTCCTATTGGCTAGGCCGACGTTGAAGTCAGTATTTCCTCGGCCTTACAAGAGAATTCTATAGCTCTTGCTGCTCAGGGCACTGCAAATGATGAAGTGCAAATCATTGGGGAGACTCGCGCATTAGATCCCCCAAAAGCAGCACCTCCTTCTGAAGATCAAGATGAATGGAGCGATGATGATGACGCCAGTAGTGACAGTTTTCGCTCTTCTATTCCTCTCTCAGACCATGGTAAATACGTCTTTTTGAGCGAGAAGGTTCGAACCGAAGTATACGGGCCTGAAGTGTTTTGTCCTGAGGTGTACGGACTTGGAGAATCCAACGCCCAACCTTTAGGTCTTCACCTTCTTTCTTTAGCAATTATGTTATTATCAACTGATACTGTAACATTTATTAATTTTCTTCATTTTGCTAGCTCCAGTTTCGACTCCGGACTTAGAGTGCATGGGCGCGAAAGTGACTTCCCCAGACAATACCATCGCGGGAGCTGATACTGGTGAAGCAACCAAAGTTACTACCTCCGCGGTTGATACTTCAGAAGTGGTGATTCCTGAGGATGCCACAGCTACTCCAATTGATGTTGTAGATCAGGAGGCTGTGATTGGTAGCTCTGCGGAGATCTCCAGAGGTGCCATTCCTCCTGGTATTAGCTTGGCTGTGGATCAATCCGCTTCTGCCACAACTAATATCACTCCTTCTCATGCAGAGATTGACATGCTTGAGAATGATTTGTTGAAGGACACATTGGAGACTTTCCTTCACTTCCTGAACCGCTGTATTGATAAAATACTGAAGGGGATTCCTTTTGCTTCGATCGCCAATGTTCTCAACATTTATCTAACTGGTATTGTTAGCATTGGTGGAGAGGATAGAGCTGCTCCTTTTAGGCTTATGATAACTCAGTTTCAAAAGCATGCTGAATTCCTGTCGAAAGCAAGAAGTGCTGATAAATCTGAGACAGTGGAAATCATTTTCCAGAAGCTGAGAGAGGAACAACTTAAGTTCCAGAAGGAGACTCGGGAGAGGGCAAATGTTTGCAAGGCCTCTTTAGAAAAGGGCCAATCAGACCGCGAGTCTCTGATTCTTCAAGTGGAAGACGCTGCTTCAATTGTCAAGGGCTATAATCAAGCTATTACTAGGGTTCAGGAGACCATTGCCAAAGCCCAAGCTTTCCTAGCCAAGATCACCAAGGAACGTGATGAGTCAATGATGAATCTCGTCAATTTGTCGTGTCAGAGGGACAATATATCCAAGGATCTCCAGGCGATGCAAGCTGAATTGGATTCGCTGGAGGCTGCTGCAGCGCAGAATGTTATTACTAGTGATGAGAAACTGTGTCGCCAAGCTACTGTTCAAGCTTATGAGATCTTTCAGCAAGACATTGATGATGCAGAGGAGAAAATAAAAGCCCTCTTGAATCATTGAACTGTAAAAGTTTGCATACATCTGTTTTAGTTCTCTGCTTTTTTTTTGTAATAGTTCCCCTGTCGTTTATAGAGAACCTGATTTTGGCCTTTTAAGGTACGGCTTTGCAGTCGTTCTTCAAAGATTTGTAACGAACCTGCCATCTTTTGTCTGAAGTTTGTGAAGCACCGTAAAACTCTGGTATCTGTATATCTGTTACGTGACTTTCTTAAGTCACGTGAAGTCTAGAGGTTCGCGGATTAACACAATCCATACTTAACTCACGACCCTGGTTCCGAAATTTTGTTTCGCGATGCTTCGTCTGGAAGTTTGCGGAATAGACCGTAGACTCTTTCAGAATTTGTAAAGACTTCTGCGAGCCATGGGATGAAGTCGTTGGGCGTGGAATTCCAAGCGTTACACACCTTCATTAATAACGAGATCTCCGAGCTGCGATATCCAAACGTCCCATGCAGCAGTAATAAATTTTGTTGAGATCTGAACTAAAAATCTTGACCGGAGATTTCGGTTTTATCTCTTCTAAACGGGAGATCACAGTTACCAGATTGTCTATATAAGACATATGATCTCCTCAATGGAAGATCATCTAGCCGTGAGAGAATTTCTTCTTGACTCTCTTCTCTTTCTTTTGTAGCCGATATATCAGTGCAGCCATATTTTCTTCTTCTTCAACTGAAGTGATGGATAAGAGTTGGCATATCACAATACCTCCAGACTGCATCAATACAGCGGGGTGTCTCACCGAAAAGGTCCTTCTGACCGTAGTCATTTTCCTTAATTAAGGTAAGCCTCTTCTTTTGATTCATATCCTCCTCTTCCTTGTTTTTCTTCCCCTTTTTTAACAGGGATTTAACTTGGCTACAGGAGATAACCGTAGTCATTCTCCTTAATAATGGCCCAAACCCACTGAGCTCGTAATTGCTTTCAATGCCTCAAGGGGCTTGGAAGGTCTCATGTATCTTTCATGAGAGAAAAGATTTCGGGTCTGGAGCATTATTTTTCTTCTTTCCTAATACTCCACAAGGTTGGGGTACTAATGACCAGAACCTTGAATTTGCGCAACCCGTCATGTTGTACATCTGAGGTGTGCATTAGGTATGCCCAGTTTTGAACTAATCAATTCACTAACATCATTACTAGGGGAACCAACCAGGAGGTCTCTAATTGTGGTTGGAAAGAAAAAACAAGATTATGCCTTTAAGCCGTTCTTACAAAGGAGGCTATAAGAGAAAATTGGTAGCGGAGGCTATGGAGCAAACTTTTTGATCTGAACCATGCCGAAAGAGACGGTTACAGAAGCAAATCTGTCATTCCAGAAGAAGAGCTTGCAGAAGTAAACTTTTGATCTGAACCATACCGAAAGACAAGGTTACAAAAGCAAGTTTCCTCTTTTTTATATATCGGTGATTTGTATCCACTCTTGTTGACTGTATAGCATTTAGAGAATTCTCTGTAATTTGCTCTGATGATGAATCAAGAAGTTCTTTTTTTTTACGTAACTAAGAGTATCTGAAGAATAATTCTAATATTGATTATCAGAGATAACTGTTAACTTATAACCTCAAAATAAATCAAAATTTTCTAAGTACCCGAAATTACTGTGGATGGAAGAACTTCTCGTTGATAAGAAACGAAAATCTGGTTCGCCAGAGGTATTATTTAACTTGGCAAATTTAATAAAAGGAAAATCTGGTTCGCCAGAAGTATTATTTAACTTGGCAAATTTGATAAAAGGAAAATCTGGTTCGCGGACTATAGGCTTTTAGTCTGGAACCAAGAACCTCCATTAATGAACTTCTGATTACAGAGAAACTTTTTGCTTATAACTTGCATAGAATTACCCAGGCCGTAATATAACTGGTGTTATGCAATTTTGCTAAGAATAATATTTTTTCAGAAACTTGCCGTTGATTGGCATCAGGATCTTGTCACCATTAGGCTTTGTTAACCGATACGCGCCGTTGGAGTAGACCGTATCAATGACAAAGGGTCCTTCCCACTTTGGCTGGAACTTTCCCCTAGGCTTCTGGTTTGTTATAATCGGTCTTCTAACTGACAGGACCAGATTACCCTTCTTAAAAGTTCTTCATTTAGCCTTTTTGTTAAAGGTTCTGGAGATCCGCGCCTGGTATAGCTCGATATTCTGTTGAGCTTCCAAGCGCTTGTCATCCAAGACTTCTAACTCTTGGAGCATTTACTGATGCCTTTCTTCTTCCGTCATCCTAGTTGTTAATGCGACTCGTAATGACGGGTTTGGATTTCCAAAGGCAATACTGCTTCTGACTCATATACCAAAGAGAAAGGCATGGCATTAGTGGGAGTTTGGACTGTGGTGCGATACGCTCATAGACATTCTCCGAGCTTTTCGTCCCAGACCCTTTGATTGGATGATACAAACTTTTTAAGAGGTTTTATAATGGTCTTATTGAAAGTTTCTGCTAGACCATTAGCTGCAGGGTAGTATGGTGATGAAGTCACATCCTCGATCCTGTACTTGTTGCAGAATCTGGAATACACTTGGCTCACAAACTGAGGTTCGTTGTCGTGAATTATTCTTCTAGACACCCCAAAGCGATAAAGCACATGGTGCTTGATGAATTTGATAACATCTGACGATTTTACTTCGGTTAGGGAAATGACCTCAGTCCATTTTGAAAAGTTATCAGTTATGGCTAAAATGAACCGGTGTTCTCTCGTTGATGGTGGAGAAATTGGCCCTACGATGTCCATACCCCATTGTTTGAGTAGCCATGATGTAGCTGTTGGGTGAAGATACTCCGGAGCTTTATGTATAAAGTCTGCATGTATTTGGCAGGCCCTACACTTCTTGGCGTATTTGATCGCTTCTGTCATCATCTTGAACCAGTAATAACCCATTCTTCGGATTCCATCACAGAGTTTTGGCCCTGGCTGGTGTGTCCGCAGATGCCAGCATGAGCTTCTTCGAGTATCTCTTGTGCTTCGCGGTTGGAGAGACAGCGAAGTAAGACTCCATCGTAAGATTTTCTATATAATGTCTGGAGTTTTGCATTGTAGTAGAACCTGACAGCCCTTCTCTGAATTGCTCTGGCTTCTTTTGGACTTTCGGGTAATATACCATAAAGGACATAGTTTATATAAGGAAAACGCCAATCCCTTGGTTCCAGGCTTGACTCGAAAGCGTCTGCTTCGTCTTCCTGTAGTTTCTTTATTTCTTCTTTGAGTTCATTCTTAGGACGAAATAATTCTTTGCTTCCCACCGTAATTTGCCTTCTAGCATGCTTGGACAAAGCTAGCGTAGCAGCCAAGGAAGCTAGCGAATATGTATAACTATTTCGGTGGCGTTTTATGTGGCTGATATAGAAACCGTCAAAATCATCAGCGATCTTGATCACCGCACGATAGTACGGCAGGAGGTCTTCATGTTTGACCTCGTACTCCCCTTTTACTTGATTCACTACAAGTTGGAAATCCCCATATGCCTCTAAATATCTGACCCCCAGTTGTTTGGCTATTTTTAAGCCGATTAAGAGAGCGTTATATTCCGCGACATTGTTGGAGCACGAGTTTGTTAATGAGTAAGCTCGAGGGATGATGTAGCCGCGGGGAGAGACGAAAACAACTCCTACCTCCGCTGTCATCTTTCCTTCGGATCCCATTTGGGAGGTACCATCAAAGAAAAGCTGCCACACACCTTTTGAGACTGTATTTGCCTCGGAAGACTTTTGCGAGTCATTCTTTTCTGGGATCAAGTCCCATTCTTCTAAATCTCTCGGGATTTGCTCGTATAACTTCGAGGATGCCAGGATTGGATGTTCGGCTAAGAAGTCAGCAACGGCCTGTTTTTTAATAGACTTCTGTGGAACAAAACACATATCATACTGTGATAATAAAATAGCCCAATTGGATAGTCTTGAGTTTAACGATCCAGGCTTAATATTCTCAGAGGGTTAACTCTAGATACAACGTGGATGGTTTGTCCAACCAAATAGTGTCGCATCTTCTATATTGCGAATACCAAAACTAGACATTCTTTTTCTACAGGATTTTACCGGTGTTCCGCCCCAATCATCATTCTGCTTAGATAATAAATAGCTTGTTCGTGATCTGACTCATTCTTCTGTCCTAGCAAAGCTTCCAAGGAATGATCCATAGCCCTCACATATAGCAGGAAAGGTATTCCTGAGATTGGAGCTACAAGTACTGGTGGTTTCATGAGATATTGTTTAATTTCTTCAAAAGCCTTTTGGCATGCGCTATCCCAAACAAATGACACTCTTTTCCTCATTAATCTGGTGAAGGGTTGACATTTACCAGACAAATTTGATATAAATCTGCGGATGTACGCCAACCTGCCTTGCAATCCCCTTAGCTCTTTGAGGTTGCGGGGAGAGGGCATGTCTTGGATAGCCTTGACTTTATCTGGATCGAGATGTATCCCTTTCGACGTTACAACAAAATCGAGGAATTTTCCACTGGAGACCCCCAGGAAAGACTTAGTTAGATTCATCTTGAGCTGGTGCTTCCTCATGAGGTCAAACACTGTCTTCAAATCCCTCAAGTGATTGTCTTTGTTTCTGCTCTTAATCGCTAGGTCATCTACATAGCATTCCACTGTCTTCCGGAGGTGCTCTTGGAATATTGTGTTCATAGCGCGTTGATACGTAGCGCCTGCATTCTTTAGGCCAAAGGGCATGACTGTATGCAGTATACCCTGAGTGGTATTCTGAAGGACGTATGCTTCTCATCATCAGGGTACATCTTTATTTGATTATACCCTGAGAATCCATCCATAAACGTCATACGCTCATACCCACAAGTATTATCTATCATAATATCCGTGATAGGTAATGGGAATTCGTATTTAGGGCAAGCCCTATTCAAATCCCTAAAGTCTATGCAAACTCGGATTTTTCCGTTTTTCTTGGTCACGGGAACTATATTCGAGACCCAATCAGGGTGATGTTCCTCGTGAATAAAGCCTGATCCGATCAGCTTCCTGATTTCAGCTTCTATAGCTTCCATGATCTCTGGGCGGAATTTTCGTTGCTGTTGTTTTACTGGTTTAGCCTCTGGCCGGATGTTTAATTTGTGAACCGCCATGCTTGGATCTAATCCAGGTATTTCCTCATAACTCCAAGCGAAAATATCAATGTATTCGCGAGTGAGCGATATCAACTCCTCCCTTTCTTCCGAGGATAGATTCTCACTTATGAATATGGGTTTAGGATTCTTTTCATCCCCCATATTAATTTGGATCACTTTGTCTTCGGTTAGAGACTCGCGCTGTTCAAACTGAATCTTCCATTTCATATTAAGATGCTTGGCCCAGAGATCGTCTCTTATCGGCCAGATTTCTTCGTCTTCTTGGATCGCGGAAGCCAGACACTTCGCAGAAAATCATACCAATACTGACATCTGAGTCCCAGCATAGTGATTCTGACGAGTGATCGTACTGTCGTTCCTCGGTTTTTTCATCTAAGGAACTTTCGGGAGTGGTGACGTATCCCAACCCCCTGCCGGTTCTCTGGTAATAATCTGGCATTTTTCCTTCTGGGATGCAGTGTTGAAGGATTGTCCTTCTTCCTTTTCTGAAGTTCAACCCCCTGCCTTCGGCTAGATTATACCCCATTTTCTTCATTAATCTACGAGATTTTTCATCGTAATGGAAGAACTCGGGTTTTCCCTGTTCATCCTCAGAATCTGAACATTTCTTTTTGTTCTCATGACTTGTTCTTCCAAATACTATGGCTTTTTGGGTTCCGTTTTTGGGAGGGACCTCAAAAATGACCTTGTTAGCACTTTCAACGTCATCACTTAATTCGTGTAAGAATGTTCGGATAGGTGCTTGGAAGGAAGTCAAAGAATATATCTCATTTACACAGTCGCTGAATGCATCTGTGCTAGTGCTTGAGGGCTCAGAATCAACACCAGAAGAATAAGAAATTCCAGATTTTCATTTATCACACATTCACCGTCAGGGTGAACATCGTTATTTACATCAAGGCCTTCGAGACTTATCATAATGGGCTCACCGTCCCAAACTACATCCTCGGATTCTGAATCTTCGGATCCTGATTCTATATCAGCCTCTTTGCCGCTATCAGAGTCATCTGGAACATGCTGATCTATAATACCGAACACATCTTGATACAGCAACGCGTCAGTAAAGTAATTTTCAACTCCTTTGAAGGGTTATTTTTTCGCAACGAGCGTCTTCACGTTCTCGTCTTTGTCGACATACTTCATGCATTGGTGTAACGTGGAGGGCACAATGAGATTGCTATGGATCCAAGGTCTCCCCAGTAGCAGATTGTATGATGTGTTCACGTCTATCACGTAACACGTGACTTCCGTCTTCAGATCGCTGATTTGACACTTGAGCTTAATTTTTCCCAACGGTCTACTGCCATTAGCATTGAATCCGAAAATAGTGGTGTTGGTTGCCGCTAATCTATTCATCGGCACTCTAAGATATCTTAGCATTCTTCGTGGCATGATGCTTAAGGCTGAGTCTGGATCAACTTGAATGCAATCAATCTCCGTAGACCCTACATATCCCTTGTAATACAAAGGGCGGTGATGCTTGTTGTTCCTGACTTGCATATCTTCTGGAGAGAAAGTGATGTAGGGAACGGTCTTACCCGAGACTTGGTGACAGGTTGCGCAAAGAGATTCTCTTTCCTCATTCACCTCTGGTATTTGTGGCAAGAATACTTCTGAATTTTGCAGAGCTTCCCTTAAAGTTTCTCTAGTAGATTTAGAGAGTTTCAGGAGCTCGTACAAGGTTATCCTTGCAGGAATATTGGCCAACTGTGTTAGAATATCGAACTGAAATGACTTCCGCGAATCCTCTGCAGGCTCTTTTCCCTTCTTCTTCAAAATTTTATCAAACTTAAGCTTCTTTTGTTTGACTTTTTCTGGAGGTGGTCGAGAATCCGTTGTCTGGCCGTAGTTCTTCAAGTAATCTTTTCCCGAACGGGTCCCCGCGGGAGGAGGATCTGCATCGGCTACCAAAGAATTTCCGATGTCATCTTCCGAATAAGTCAAAGCAGGAATAACCCCATCATCTTCGGAAATTACGGAAATGATATTAGAGGTAAAGATTTTTTCCTCTTTGTCTCTTTCTAGATGAACTGGAACTCCATTGTTCATCCCTCAGGAGGTCTGAATGCACCCACAGTATCTCCCCCCTATTAGTTTCAAAGGGGAACAATCCTTCTTTTGCTGTTGGTGCGGGTCAAAATTTACGACCTGCAACGTGCCCTTAGAGATGGGCTGCACTCCGTCTTGAACTGTTGACTCTATCCAGTCGGGCGCTTTGCCGAACTTGACAATCACCATGTTCGCTATCACCTCCTTCTGGTGCTCTTGGAGTTTGATGACATTAGCATCTACTAAGGCTTGAATTTTATCCTTGAGGATATAGCAGTTTTGGGTAGGGTGGTTAATGATCCTATTGTAGACACAGTAATTAGAATTGTTAACTTTCCCTGCTTCTTCTGGACGTTTGGACTTCGGCAGCTTCAGCATCTTCTTACTCATAAGGAGGTTGAAGATAGTCTTTGCATGCTCATCTTTAAAGGAGTATTGCTTTTGCGGCATTCGTGTCTGAGGAGGGAGCTTTGGGGAAGTCTTCGCGGGTTGTGGCGTATCAGTGACCATCGCCTCCTTTCCCTTATATCCTCGGGATCGGGACTTATAGTTGTTATCGCCACTTCGCTTCGGTTTCTCCTCGTATCCTTCTTCTTCAAGTTTTTGCGCAATTTCTTCAGCTTCTTCAGCTTACAGAGCGAGATCCTTCCAAGTTGAGGACTTTACTGTTCCCATTCTGGCTAGAACCTTAGTCGATAAATTATGTCGACAGGTTTCTACTAAGGTCTTTTCTGGTATCCCATGCGGACATCTGAGAGAATCGTTTCGGAATCTTTTGATGAAGTCCCGGGCTGACTCTCCTTTCTTTTGTTTAGTGGCTAGAAGCGCCGACATTGATACCTCCATATCATCTTCATAGAACCTGGTGAGAAAGGCTTTCTCCATGTCGCTCCATGAATTGATGTTCCCGGTTCTAGTCTTCGGAACCATTCAAAATCTAGCCCCGTTAAGGTACTAACGAATACTCTCGTAATAATACGGTTTTCCGGCTAAATGCCCAATCTGCGACTTAAAATAGTAGAGATGCTGGTTCGGCGATCCTTTCCCATTGAAAGATTTGAGCTTCAACGGTTTATAACTTTCTGAAAATGGCACACTTTCCCATTCCATGGGATACGGTATTACCACGCCAAGCTCTTGTAAATCGCTCTTATGCATGAGGACGTCTAGTTGGTTTTGGAAGCTCTCCATCCAAACAGCATCTGCATTTCCTTCTTGATGCATGGAACGATTGCCATTATCCTCATGATGTTCTTCTTTCTCATTATTGCGAAGATCCTCTTCTTCTGTCTTCTTTCCTGAATTCTTTAGTTTAGCTTTCTCCAATTCCATCAGAACATGTAGCATATCTTTAAGCTCGCTGATAGCGTTCTGCTGTTGCTGGATATGCTTATCTTGTTCATCCATTCTCCGCATGAACTCTTCCGAGATGTTGTTTTGGGTCATATATACGGAGGCAGAATCTTCTAGGAACGAATCGGATGTCTGCGATTCAGCCATAACAGATTTGACTATATCCTCTTCATCGAAAGAGACTCCAGCCATCTGTCTATAATTCATGGGGACCATCATTCCACTTCTGAGTCGAGTGTTTCGGAAAACTCCTCGTTCTTCATTGACCAGGTCCTTGGAACTCGTAGGAAGCTCTAGGTCGGAGGCTTCTCCTTCGGAGACTTTCTTCGCCTTTTTCTTCTTTTCTCCGGCACTTGTCATATTAGATGACACTGCAGGGTATTCTGGCTCAGAAAATTCAAGCCCGTTTCATCGCCTCCTCTTCGCCAGTTGGAATGAAGATGTCGATGGAGTCGACAATCGATGAAATACCGAAGATCTGGTATGGGCTGAACAATGAAAGTGAGATAGTACTGCATTGATCAGTCGTTCATAGTGGCAGTGAGATACATAGGATTTTTCCCTTTTTTTGTTCAGGAGTTCCCTAAGATCTCTTGCACTGGGATTCTTTGTGACGTCATCATTTGTGGGAGATAGCTTTGCGAATGACATAGTCGCAGCCTTGCAGATAGGCATGCATTCTCCGCGAATTTGAGGTTCGCAGGTTCCGCGAGCTTCGTTGACCACTGAAATTTTGATGGGCTTACTTCGCTTCCTGTAGGGATTGTGAGTAAATCCTTCCATGCCTCGACCAACCTCGCCTTTTGGCTTCCATATTTGCGTTGTAAGCTTTTGCTGGGATGAGTTGGCGGTTTTCTTTTATTGCGTGCTCTTGCTGAGGGCACGAGCTTTGCTTCTCCTCAGGTTTCTTCTCGTTGTACGAGTGAGAGAAACCTCCTTTGCCGAATGACAGTTTCTCGGAGCGGGTAGTGGTCGTTTTCCCTTGTTGAAGTGGGGACTTTGGTCTACTTTGCTTGAGAGATCAAGAGTCTTTGCCGAGACTGGTATAGAGCCCAATGTTAGGGAAGATGATTTCTAACTAACTTGGTCCGTTGACTCCCTTAACTGGGCTATTGCCGTCTCCTTGGGGATTGACCCCTTGGAGATTTTATGGTATCCCCTTAGGGAAGTGGGTTCTTGAAGCCTGAAGAAAGAAATTCTTCATACATTTCCTGGTCGAGGTCGACGTGAATGGTGAACGAGTCGACCATACTACCAACTGGAATATTGTCGGATTGAGCTACCAACAGATCACCGGAGGTGATGGTAGTCACCAACGGAGTCGCCAATCTTTTGTTCATCATAAAAAATTGTATTTCTCTTTACTGACAATCTTTCAATGAAGGATTACAATCTAACGGTTTTCCGTTTACAGAAAATGAGGAAGATAGCTTATCCTCTTTATTTAAGGCTGAGTTTCTAGGTAGTTATGGAGAACGATCCTGCTCTCCATTGACACTCCGTACAATCTCTCTTTCAGTTGGCTAAAGGAAAGGAAAATGGCTCTTTACTCTTGATCACAAGGGGTAATTTCTGGGAGAAGACGTCCGTCCGTGTCTGTCCATCTGTGTATGTGTCTGTCGTTCTCCCGCCTTTTATAGGGGTTTTTTTAGAGTAACGTCCTGCCATATTTGCTCGACCGTTAGTTCCCACTACTCGAGAAGTGCCGTCATATTCGTTAGGCAGTTGCTCCCACGATCGTAGTGACGCAGCTGCATTCGTTTGGCAGTTAGCCCCACAATCCGAGGTGGCAATTCTTCTATTCGGGTCGGGTGACTTTTGTATTAAAACCCCTACCCGAAAGTTATGGGTAGTGTTGCAAATCTCAATTTTAAATTCGCGAACCTGTTTTGTCGCCACTGGGTCGTGAACCTCGATCTTCAGGCTCGCGGCTCTGCTGAGTTGCGGACTTCTTATTTTGAATCCGCGGATCTGCTTTGATTCCCAGAATTTTTCGCCAATACCTGCGAATTATGTCTCCCGCCTGCTCTCCCTGCTTTAACAGGTCTTTCCAATTCTTAGACTCTACAGCTCCCATTCTTATCAGCACGCCAGTCTTGAAGTTATGCTTACAGGTTTCCACTAGAGTTTCTTGGGTCATACCATATCGACAATACACGGACTTTTTCCTGAAGCGTTCAATAAAACTTTTGACCGTTTCTTCTTCCCCTTGTTTCGTCACAAGGAGGGAATGAATCGATATTTCGGTATCATCCTCAAAGAAACGTGCCAAGAACTGTTTCTCGACATCATACCAAGTATTTATAGTTTCCGGGGGCAACTGCATAAACCATGTAAAAGCAGGCCCTTGCAGGATGCTCGCAAATACCTTGGTCATTATGGAATTATTTCCCATCAGATGACCTGCTTACGATAAGAAATAATAGATGTGCTGACTGGGAAATCCTTTCCCATCATATGACTCCAACTTGAGCGGTTTATACTTTTCGGGATACGGTGCCAAATCCCATTCAGGCGGGTATGGTCTTGAAACCCCCGATTCTTTCAATTCTTTCTTGTGTATTAGGGCATCCAGTTGGCTTTGCAATTTCTCGATCTTTTCTCCATAAGGATCATGGAAAGAGTATTTGTCATCATCCTCATGTGTCGAATAAGATTTTTCTTCTTTAGTTTCTTCATTTGTCTTAGATAGCGGTTCCGAAGAAGTTTTAGCCTTATCGTCGGCTATCTTCTGGGTATTTTCGACCACCTTTAGAAACATTAGTTTGATATCATCAATGACCTTTTGCTGACCTCGAATCATCTGCTCTTGGGCTTCTATCCTCTGGTCAATGTCATCGGACCTGTCCACCACATGTGACGTTGATTTTCGTTGCCGGAAATATGTATAAGATTGTGGGAGAAGCTATAGCTGAATTGTCGCTGTCGTCATCACAGAAACCTTTTAAAAGTTTCTTGTAATTTCGGGCCGGGATAGCGCCTGACTTAAGTCGGGTAAAATGATAAGGTTCTTCATCATCTGCATCTGACTCATATTCTTTCTCTACGATTTTTTTGCCTTTTGCCGACCATATTTGAGGTTACTGCGTTTAATTCTTTTTCTTTAATTTTGTATCTTAGATCATTCTTTCTCCTCTTTGGAGTATCTTGACGAGACTCAGTTATTCTGTTAAATACAGACACTCTCTTTTTAGTACAACAGCAATTATCCAATACAACAGATATGACTGTTATGAGCTGCTCACAATAACATGTTGAGTGTGGCTGAGCTTGAGTCATATTTCTCATTTTTGTCAAGTAATTTATGAGATTGGTGACCTTGAATGACTAAGAATCGTGAGGGCCACCTGGTTGTTGAGAGGGTCCAGGGGCCCACTGAACCTTCTTGGAATCATTAGAGTCAAGTCCTGATCCAATAGTGTGATTATCAAACCTGATTCTATATTCATGTTGATTTACGCAGAGCTGAGAACTAGCTTCACATTCTGGCACGCGGAGCTGAGAATTAGCTTCGCGTGTTGATACGCGGGGCTGAATAATAGCTTCGCATTTTTGCACACTAGCCTCGCATTTGACGTTGGCTTGGCGTCTCTGCAGAAGTTTATCTTCTGGGATATTAGCCTCGCGTGGAGAAAAATTCTTGCACGCTGGCTTACTCTTGCAATTAATGCAAGTCAAAACTTCGCATTTAGCACGATTTTTGCGACTAACGCAGATTTGCCAATCATCTTCGCAATTTACACGGAGCTGAGGAGTTTTGTTATTAATGCAAGTGTTACTGGCTTCACATTTATCGCTAGGCTCAGTTTTGGCCTCGCATGGAGAATTACACGTTGGCTCTAGGAAAATTTTATCCTCGCGATTTACGTGAGTGTCAGAAATCTTGCGATTAACGCAAGTCTTACTGGCTTCGCGTTTATCGCTAGGCTCAGTATTAGCCTCGCGTGGAGAATCACACGCTGGCTCTAGGAAAAGTTTATCCTCGCGTTTAACGCGAGCTTCAGAAATCTTGCGATTAATGCAAGTCTTACTAGCTTTGTGTTTCTCGCTAAGCTCAGTCTTAGCCTCGCATGGGGAATCACCATCACACGCTGGCTTTTCCTTGCGATTAACGCAAGTTGCAGCTTCGTGTTTAATGCGATATTGACAGGCCTTGCGATTAACGCAAGCCAGTTCGCGAGGTACAGTAGCCTCGCGTTCTGCTGCCTGAATAGCCTCGCGTTTATCGCGGGCTTTGAGGGCCTTTTGCCTAGCTCTCTGATTTTGGTTGCGGAGTTGGGCTCTGGTCAAACCAGTTTTCAAGCCTTCTTCGGCAGTAGAGAGATCACCCCCTGCTAGGGTTTCCTGCCCAAACGACGGCTCTATGGCCGCGATCTCCAAGGGTCCCCATTTATCGGTTGATTCCCGATTACCCGATGCTCGGGAATTGGAGCGCACACGACGATAGCGTCGCGTTTCAGTCAGATTACCTGACTCAGAGGGGAGATACTCCTCGTACTTCTGCTGGTCGATCTCTACGACTAGCATGTCCACGTCGGATCTGATCCTCTCGACGTCAGATTGCGCCACGATCTCTTTTTCGATGAAAGAGACTTCTCCCACTGTGATCGCCAGTTTGTTCGCAGCAAAAATTTGTTACTTTCCTTCCATTGAATTAACTTATATTACAACGAAAGTGAAAAAGAAAAAGAACAAACGAGAGGATTTATAGATTTATCGCTCTCTTTTACAATATGAACGTGGGATCTATGTGGCGATGAGATCTAACTAGTAGTTCTTTTTGACGATCTGACGTCGATAGTCTTCTTGGTCTTGATGAAGAAGATGCCGGTCGACTTGGGATGATCTTCTCTGGTCTTGATTCATTCAAGGCTCTCACGCGTAACTCGAACTTCACAAAACTTCCAAAAAGATCCCCTAAGGCTTCCTTAAGAGGGTAGTTATAGCCTTAGGTCCATATGAGAGTTTCTATCTAAATAGAATTTGTATTCATCAAGGATTCCAATCAAATATCTTAGTTTTGATTTAAATCTCTTGATTTAGAGTTCTGATCGGACTTAATTTGGGTATTTGGATCAGCCCAAATCTTAATCTCAATCAATTTATGATTATGGTTATCTGCTCACGCGGAGCTAATCGCATCAAAACGCGGAGCTAAGAGACCAGAACGCGGAGCTATTGATTAGCTCCGTATTTTACTCATACGCGGGGCTAAAATAGCCAGGCGCGGAGCTACAGAGTTAGCTCCGCATTCTGTTGTGGAAAACTTCATTTTACTTAGAAATTTTCATTGCCAACATGGACGCGGAGCTAAGACTTTAGCTTCGTATTTTGCCTATTCACGCGAAGTTAAACTTATGCTGATGCGAAGCTTATTTAATAGCTTCGCGTCCAACAGGCCGCAGAGCTATTTTTCTTATCTTTTGAAATTTTTTCTTCCAACAGAACCCCCTCCAAAGTTTTTAAAATTGTTATGATTGGTAATTTTTGAAATACTTTGGATCTTTAAATTAGTGAGTAGACGACTAACTCGAAATTAGTCCTCTTTATCTTCCTCACGCTTTCAAGAAATTCTCAAGCTCCAGATACCCAAAGAACTTTACTTCTTGAGTTCTTTGACGACTTCTTCGCCCAATTCTCCAGTTTTCCAGACTAATGGCGCCCAAGAGGAAATCTGGTCTCGTGAGTTAGCCGAGCTCCAAACTAGCCAAGAAGTAATTTGAGCGAATTTAGAGAAGGCTGATTTAGAGATAGAGGGAAATCAGAAGGCGATTCTTTGAGCTCGAGGCCTCCCCAACCGGGTGCTTTTTGGTAACCCTATCAGGAAGGAGTCCAGTCACGCACTTGATAGGCCTCATGTGCGCCAAACTTTCCAGTCGCGACTCCGTTATAATCTCGAGTTAGCGCCCATTCTAACTTGCGACGGGCTGACAACCTCTGTGGATATACCAGAGGGTAGCTGCGTTCCATATCGGGCAGGAACATCAGCAGATCGCCGGTCTGGTTGAGCCATTTGCTCTCTTCTTTGAACAAGATTTCGTCTGAGTGCTGCATCGTGTCACCAAACAGAAAAGTTGGCTTCTCCAAAACTTCCCGGTTCATCGCTTCAAAAGGAGCATTCGTGATGATCTCCTTTGCGGTGGCAGGGCTGTATCTTAACAGATTTTCCCTGTGTTCCCTAAGGCCTGGCTTGAAGGCAGGGAGATCAGTTGTGAAACGGAATTGGGTTGCTAGGTTTGCACCCCTAGCAAACCCAAAATGATGCTTATGAGAGAGAGGATCCACTGAATAGCCAACTGCAAAAAGAAGAATCAGAGCTAGAAAAGATTCTAGAGAAAAAAATTGAAATATTTCTAAGTATGGAAATGCGGAGCTAAAGATAGCTTCACGCGAAGTTAATTAGTAACTTCGCATAAAATCAAAATGCGAGGCTAAAAAACTAAAACGCGAAGCTAAATCTATAATTTCGCATGGTAAGCACAGCAGTTAGAGATAACCTTGCGTAATAAGTATTTGACGTGAAGCTGCGTAGAAGAAGACCAGAGGTCTCTTCTTCTCCAAGTCATTTGATCGGAGTACGACGATGATTTCGCCGGTGATGATAGTGATTGATCGGTTAAAATCAAGCCAAATCCCTCAAAATGTCCTCTAAAAGGTTCAAAAATGGAGATTCTTACCTCCGATCGGCGCGGCGTAGACTGGGCCACCGCTGCAGCCACTACCGCCGCTGCTCGTGTCGGCCGGCGATGGAGAGGAGGCGCACGAAGTTATGGCCTTCTTGGGTGCCATTGATCTCGAAATCTTGAAGAAAATCGAAGAAAATGGGCGAAATCTGGTCGGTTGCAAGGGTTTTGGGTCGCCTGAGAGTTCTTAAGTTCTTGAAAATCTCTGAAAGAGTGAAGAAGAAAAAAAGAAAACTCTATTTAAATGAAAAAACCCGCCCCTTGGTATTCGGCGTGAAGATCGAAATAGTTAAATGCAAAACGCGAGGCTATTAGCTTCGCGTGGTGAAGTGCAAATACGAAGATAAAGCATTGGCTAACTTTTCGTTCAAGTGCACTAAACCAATGATCTAAAGTATTTCAAAATTTGCTAACTTATAAGCCATTTTGAAAACTTTAGATGGGGTTTTGTTGGTGGTGAAAATTTCCAAAATTAGTGAAAAAGGAAAATTTTCATACATAACGCGGAGATAACTCCGTAGCTCCGCCTCTGGCCATAAAATAGCCCCGTGTTGAGTAAAATGCAGAGCTAAGTCTATAGCTCCGCGTTCTAAGTGATTAACTCCGCGTGAGCAATCAGAATCTTAAATTGTTTGAGATTGAGATTTGGGATTATCCAATATCCGAATTGAATCCAATCATAATTCAAATTCAAGAGATTTAAATCAAAACTAAGATACTTGATTAGAATCTTTGATAAATACAAACACTTTCCCATTCTATTTAATTGGAAACTCTTATATCAAGCAAAACCTATAAATACCCTCTTGAGCTTGCCTTTGGGCATCTTTTTTTTATCAGTTTTTAGAGTTCAATTTATGCGTAAGAGCCTTGAATCCATCAAGACTAGAGAAAGAGACCTAGGGTAGGTCATCATCTTCCTCGAGTAGAAGATTTCCACGTTAGATTGTCAAAAAGTACTACTAGATAGAACTCATCGCCACATTAGAACCCACGTTTTATTGTAAAAGAGAGCGATAAATTATAAATCCTCAAGTTTGTTTTTCTTTTGTTCATCTTTCATTGTAA
This sequence comes from Dracaena cambodiana, assembly GCA_036321105.1. Lineage (NCBI taxonomy): Eukaryota > Viridiplantae > Streptophyta > Magnoliopsida > Asparagales > Asparagaceae > Dracaena > Dracaena cambodiana. Next base: position 2,648,191 of record JAYEPQ010000006.1, on the reverse strand, counting down.
TCAAGTTATTCAATGGAAGGAAGTAAGATTTTTGTAGAGAACAGCGACGGCTTAAGCCATTTTGGAAACTAACCAGGTCAAATTGAAGGAATCTTCCGAAAGAAGAGAAGAGTTGATCTTGCGATAAGGACAACTTAAGCAAAAATGAATAGTGAGAACTCGGGCGATAGAAGAATTCTGACAACAACTCTCCCAATGGCTTGCTATTCATGAAGATGACTTGTGTCGCTAGGCTCTACATTCTATGAAAGAGACTCGATGTTAAGTTATTAATCAGACGGTGAATAAGTTGAAACTTTCGAGTAGTTTATCACATACTTTTATCCCCAGTACGATAGGGTTGGCGAGAAATTTGATCTCCCCTTCCCTCTATCTTAGAGGCTATGGGTTTTTTGTGACAAATTTGTCATTAAGTTTTTAGCAAACCCTCAGTTATAAACAGATTTGGCGTATTTTTACCAATCGCTATTTGCATTGGGCTAGTCATACTATTCCTCTTAGCATGGGGAGTTGTCGAGAGTTTTGTTTGGGCTTGCCAAACGTTCCCTCTTCTCTTTGCCTTTTTTGGCTTCGGGTAATTGTTCTCATACTTTATTCAATAGTAGTAATATATATACTTTTTTTCTTTCTTTCTTTTTTCCCTTTTTTGTTGTTTTTTTTTTGAATTTTTTTATTTATAGCACTCCATTTGTCATTCCAATGGCTAGCAAGAGCAGCAGAAGTAACATGATACTTATCATCGTCAACGTCTTCGACGCCCCCGACCCAAGCCGACTGTCAACCAATAAGGACGATTCGGTCGTAGCTGTAGTTTGGAGCGTACCCAAGAAGTAAGTTTGTAAGTGCAGGTTGCTTGTCCTTAGTGTCGATCGAGTATTTTCCTTGGTTTTTATTAAAATAGCTGAGCAAGTCGATTGTTCGCCTTTCAGCAAGTCTAAGTGTACCCCCCATGATTGCTCTTTTTTTGGTAGAAACTGGAAAGAGTCCTTTATGCTTCATTTTATGGGGATCATGGTTGATTAACATCGGGTTTCCTGCTGGTACAAGGATCACTCTGGCAGGGAACTCATTGGTTCTTACGAGCAGAGTTGTCATATTCACGAAAACATTTTTCTATTCTTCTTTAAGCTAGAGGACACTGACTTCTCTCAATGCTTTGGATTAGACTCTTGTGAGGGTAGCAATTCTTGATTGGATGCCCAATATTTTGGTGGAACAGGCAATAATTAGGGTCGTTGGTCTTTCTTGCTTCCTCTATCTTTCGGTTCTCTGAAAATTTCAATATCCCATTTTTATTGAGAAGGTGAAACAGAGTGCCAATTTGCTCTGTCTTGAATGAATACGTCCCGTCAAGTCAGGGCTTGTTTGGGCCCGTGCCTCTTGGATTTTGGAGTCTCGGATTAGGATTTACATCTGATGCCATTACAACCTTCCCTTTATTTTTAGAATTCTATGGATTACATGACCGTTGCTAGTTGATCTCAATGACGAGCATATCCACGACCGATCTAATTTTTTTCACATCAGATTGCACCACGATCTCTTGTTCAGTAAAAGAGATATCTTCGACTATGGTTGCCAGTTTGTTCTATGCAAAAAATTTGCTTTCTTCCATTGATTACAATTATTACAATGAAAGAAAAATAATAGAAAAATAAACGAGAGGATTTATATCTTATCATTCTCTTTTATAATAAAAGTGGGTTCTAATGTGGCGATGAGATCTACCTAATAGAACCTGTTGATAATTCGACGTGAAGATCTTCTCTTTAAAGATGATGATGACCGGCCCTACCTCTCTGTCTCTCTGCTGATCATAATAAATTTAAGGCTCTCGTGCATAACTTGAACTCCAAATGATCCCCAAAGTTTCAAAGAGACTATTTATAAACTTTAGTTAGTTATGAAAGTTTCTTTAGGGATAGAAATAGAAGTTTTTTGTATTTATTAAGGATTCTTATCAAATATTTGATTTTGACTTAAATCTCTTGATTTTGGATTATGATTGGACTCGATTCGGGTATTAGATAATACCAAATCTCAATCACAATCAATTTAGGATTTTGAAAATTTGCTCATGTGAAGTTAAATACTTTGGACGCGGAGTTAAAACTCTAGCTTCGCGTTTCGCCTATTCACGCGAAGTTAAAATTCTGCTGACGCGAAGCTTATTTAATAGCTTTGTGTCCAACCAGCCGCAGAGCTATTTTTCTTATCTTTTGAATTTTTCTCCTCCAAAAGAATTGATTAAATATCATAAATATCTTCCTAATTAGATACAAGTAATTAAGTTAGTCAACAACCACTTTAACGTGCTAAATAAGAAAATTAAGACTTTTTCAGTTTGGAAGCAAGAAATAATATATATGGTACGTATTTAGAAATACATTCTAAATTTGATTTGACCAGATAAAAAATAACACAAATAAAATTGAAAATATAATTAAGACAAATTATGGGAAATAAAAAAGGTAGTGTAGTTTATAATTATTCCCATGAATCTATAAAATAACCATAGTTATTTTTTTGATAGAGTAATCTATGACTAATTATAAAATATTTTAATTCATATTATTTTATTAGAGTCTTAACATATTCCTACACGAATGTTGTCGGCATTCCGCTATCCAACCGAAAGTGTCGGAACTAAGTACCACATAGAACTATGGATGTGTTTGAGTATTTGGGTCTTTGGAAGTAGTAGAAGTAAAGAACAAAAATTAGAGGTTTACTTCCAAAAATAAAAATTAGAAGCATCACATTTCAAATATATCTAATGTTTTTTTTTTTTTGTGGAAGAAGGAATAGATGGAAGAGAAATAAAATATTATTTCCTGGAAAAAGAAAAAAGAAAAATGAGAGTAAAATACAAGATAATTAAATATTAATACGTTTTACTTCTAACTCTTTTCCATCAAAAATCCATGTGAAGTAAATTTGAGAACTTGAAATATCACATAGGATCTAGCTCATCATTGTATAAGGTAACTTTCTTTAGTTTTTGCCCAAACTAACACATGAAGTACAAGAAATGGTCTTATTTTCATTACTTCCTTTCTACTTTCATGCAAACAAGCATACCCATAAGGACCACCTCTTGAATTTATGGAAGACACCTCTAGAATTTATGGGAACTATATAGCAATCTATGATCTTGCTTCATATATATCATGCTCAACTAATGGTACAATTTCCTGCTGAAAATCTGTGCTCTTAATTCGTCTCCGGCATTGAGCGAAAAACTTGGGCTATAATAATACTTCAACTTAGGGTGTGTTTGGATATTTAGAAATAGTAAAAGTAAGATAAAAATATTAGAAATAATTTTTAAAAATAAAGAGTTCGAAGTGGTCATATTTCCAATCTTTCTAGTATTTGTTTCTTAAGTTGATTCTACAAGGGTTAAGATCAATATGAAATTTTACTTATATCCTTAAGGCCCAGAAAGTGGGCCTTGTAGGCTGAGCCCATGATGAAAGACCACCCAGCCTATATACAGTAATTCTAGCCGTTGATGCGGAATCAAAGGGAGGAGAGTCGGACGATCTGTAATTGTGGGGAAATTCTATTCATGCAGACCACTTTGCTAATTACACCCATCTTTCTTTCACCTATTTATTCAAAAGGCTATTTTTTTTTTTTTTCAATTCTAACTCTCCCACACTCTCTTTTTTTCTATCTCATTTCATTATTGTCGGATATTATTATTTAACCCAAATAAAACTTGGTCGGAAATCGATATTCTATTAGGTCGAGTATTCTCTCTTCTTTTCCATTCCATTTCATAGTCGAATATTAATATCCGATCGGTATTTAATTAAGCCGGCTATTGATACCGGCAAGTGAACTATGAAAGGACAGCTTAGTCCAAAAATAATGAAGAATTTGTAATTTTTTTGAAGTTCCAAAAATAATATGACCTTGGGCATTATAAAAATCCTAATTTTCTCTCTTTTTTATCTTCTTAAATCTTTCTTCTTCTTTCTCTAAAGGTTGATTGGCCATCATTCTAACTACAAAGCCATCAGAATCCTAGAGTTCGGAAATGAACTATAACAAATTCTGATAATCTGAGGATCGCCCAATACATAGGGATGACAATGGATAGGTCGACGGGTCAAATTTTGGTCCGCGTTATTCAAAATTTTAAGTTAAAAAAAATAATTTTTTTCATTTTTAATTCACTGGAATGTGATAAAATCTTACATTCATTCTCTTCTTGGTCATTCAGTTAATTCTAATGTCAAATTCTTTTCCTTTCAGAAATAATTATATATTCTCTTTTATAGGAGTTATTCCAAAGATATAAAAAAGTGAAAACTGAAAAGTGGACTGGTGGGGCTCAAATAGAATTACCGAAAATGTTAATGGATCGATTTGAAAATATAGTAAATACACATCCATCCTTCAAAGTTTCTAAATATCCACTTTTTAATTTTGCATATTTTACTTTTAAAATGTATATCTAAATTGTGATCGGAGATTGAGTATTTTTTTTATTTTTAAATCAGTTACTTAATCCTTTTGTTATACTGTTTGGGGCTTTCTATTTAGAGGGTTGAACGTCAGTCATTCTACAATATATTAAAGGTTTAATAAAAATAGAGGATGATTGCGTCCTGCACTTTAAATGTTAAGGAAATTTAGGTCTCAGCTCACAGACAAGAACAAAAATTTTCATGACAGAATAAATCCTTGCACCAAAAATAGTTTACAAGCCCAATTAACTCGCCTAACATAACAAACAAGTTAGAAATTGATAGAAATCTACTTTGTATAACTCATGCATCATATTAATGGGCTGCTTTAATGGGTTGATGGTACCTTTCATTCATCACAAAAAACCAAAAGTAATTCATAGAGACATTGCTTAATTACTGATAAAATAGAACGCAGAAAGTTTTAGCATAGACATGGATAAAATATTAGCTAGAAACTCATCATTAGAGCTCCGATGACTATCAAATTGTTGCCTTCCTCTTCACTAGCTCTGCGATCAAATTGCCCGTATCATTGTAAGACGATCCATCTTTCTCCACCGCTCTCCTCGCCAACTCTCCGAGCTCCCTCGCCCTCCGCCTCCTCCCCTCGGCCTCCTCCCCATCGCACATCAACTCCCTGATCGCTGTCTCAATCTTCGCTGCCTCCAATAACTTCCTCTCCTCAGGCCTCGTCGCGTGTACATCCGATCCAACCGCAACACCAATCTTCAGCACGTCTACGATCAGCCTCTCGTTGTGGAATTGGTCGGCAAACAACGGCCAAGTGATCAAAGGCAAGCCCGCGCTGATCCCCTCCAAGCTCGAATTCCACCCGCAATGTGTCAAGTAACCTCCAACCGAACTATGGTGCAGTATCAGTATCTGCGGTGCCCATCCTCTTATCACCAAACTTCGTTCTTTGGTTCTCTCCTCGAACCCTTCGGGCATCCATTCGTCGCCGTCCTCCCTCACTACCCAAACAAACGGATGGTTCGACGCCTCGAGTCCCAGGGCTATCTCCCGGAGCTGGACTGTCATCATATTGGCCATGCTCCCGAAACAAATGTAGACGACCGAACGGGGCTGTTTGCCGTCGAGCCACTCCAAGCAAGCTTCGTGGTCGATGGATGCCTTGTTCCCTCTTTCTGCCTTGTCGGATACGTTCTTGTTGCAGACGGACAGTGGCCCTACGCACCAGGCTCTTTGTCCGATCACGTTCCGATAATAGTCTGCGTATTTGGGCTCCAACTCGTAGAAGGTGTTCGTGACCATGCCATAGTTCTTTGATTCGGTCTCTTGAATATGCTGAAATAGCTCCATCATCACACGCTCTACTTTTCGAAAATCCATCATCATAGAACGTCGGAGCTCGATGCGATGTGGGAGGCCGGGGAGGACGAAGGACTCCTCATCCAACGGCGGGCTCTCGAGGATCTTCTGTTGCTTGAAGCTATGAAGGGCGCACTGGGAGAAGAAACTTGACCCGTGAAATAGAAGCCTTGGTATGCCGTGCTCCTCGGCTACGTCGGCCGTCCAGGGGACGAATATGTCGCTCACAACGCAGTCCGGGACAAGGCGACTGAGGGCGTCCGCGAACGGCTCACGAAGACACTTTAGAACGGAAAAGAGTAGATAGTGCATGTCTTCGGTGAGCGAGGAGAAGTTCTCGCAGCCCTCCGGTAGGCCGTCCGCAGAGGGGAACGGAATGAAAGAGAGCTGGATAGGGTGCTCGAGCCCGGACTCGTTGGCGGAGTCAACGGACGGTTGGACGAGAGGAGCGTTGCCGGGGGTAGTGAGGATGGTGGCCTTCACGCCGCGGGCCGCAAAGAGCTTGGCCATGTCGACCATGGGAATCATGTGGCCCGGGGCCATCACGGGGAAGAAGAGGATGTGGAGCGTTGTGGCTTCGGACCCCATTACCAAAGGCTTCTTTCACAAAAATTTTAAACTGCAAGAATTTGAGAGTTCGGTAGTTTAACTTCCACAGTAACTTCATATATACATGCCCCATGTGCCTTGGTTCAAATGTCACCACACCTCTCCAATTTATACTCCAATTTATAAAAGGTTCTGAATTCGAATTTTGGTAGAGACTCAATTTGAATAATGTAGCTAAAATGTGTATGAGTTTAATTATAAAAAAAAAAAGACTTCATATATACATAGAATATACACATAGAGGGATGATAATCAACTGGGAAATTCGGACGCACACCAATTTACTCTTCATGCACACCAATTTACTCTTCTTCCTCTCTTCTCTCTATAAAAATTTTTTTTTTAGTATTTTTTAAATCTTCAAAATAAACACGCATCTTACAAACTCATTCATTTTTTACTCTCTAAAATTTTCACTTTTGCATTTCTCAAAAATTAGGAAGAACTCTAAAGTTTTAGGATTAGAGTTTTTTTTAAAGAAAATAGACAAATCCAACGCTACATAATCAAAGGCGTTGGGTAATAGAAGGAGGGCGACGGACATCGGGTTCGACAGACATCTGGAGCGATGGAATTGGTGGCTAATAGAAAGCGGAGAAGAGAGAAAAGGAATCAGAAATTGAGATCCTGTCCGATAGAAAGGACAGAGATAGAGGGTCAGAGTTGGAAATTTTTTTGGAATATCTTGAGTAAATCGGGGCTGATTTAAAATTACAGGGGCATAGAGAGTAAGGTGTGTGCGTAAATTAGCGTGCTTGTATAGAATTTCTCGAATGAGATGCTTAGTTTGTCCTATCCAAACTTTTAAATTAGGAAAATAATATTTGTACTTTAAATTCCAAACTCATCTCTAAATTAATAATATACGCACGTACCTTATCGTTAGCTTAAGGGATAGAGAGTTGTCATTGTCTGAGGCCGTCATTGCGAACGCAAGGGTTTGTCTGTTGTTTGGTAACTCCTGTGCAGAGATTTTAGCGCTCTGCATGTGCTCTGCCAGTGAATCATTGGTGCCTAGTTTGTTACTTATTGGGCTCAAGCCTGTAAAATACTAAAAATGAGATGACTCTCTTTTGGGAGGATGCAGGAGCATCTTTTTTATGTGAGCATATATGCTGAAGCATCTTTCACAGGATTCAATTGATGATTGATCAATGAGGGAGTTTGTGGTAACTCAAATACCCTAATGTGTTACTTATAGCGTAATCATTATAAAAAAAAAAAATAGAGTTAATTGCTGTGTAACTTATTATCTTTATATTCAAAACTATCGGTTTAGTTCCTAAACTTCTGACGGTGTTAGTTTACAGTTTGTTATTCTGACCTCGTCGAGATAAGGTTCATCATTTGCTTATGGGAAATCTACTTTGATAAATTTCAGGATAAACTAGATATGTAGGGTAGGTAAACTGGAGCTGTTGGCTCGGCTAATGTTGGTTTGGATGCACTTCCTCTTTTGCTTCGGTGCTGCTACAATCGAGCTCGGACTGTGACTCTCAGATGGAAGGAGAATCCCTTCACTCGACTTCTTTGTCACATTTATCGATCCAGTTTGTTATTCTGACCCTTTTTTAAATTGAATTGCATATTTTTTTATAAAAACCTCCAATTATTTTGTTCTTCCTCACTTTAAACACTCACCCTAAGTGAAAGAAAAGAGTGTATTTTGATGTTTTCATAAAAAATATATATAATTCAATTTAAACAGGGAGGAGCATAGGGAGGGATAATAAACGGTTGACTAATATCGTTAGAAATCGAGGGATTAAATTGAGAATTTTGAACATAAAGAATAATAAGTTATACTATCCCTATGGTATATAGGGTCTTACTGTAGTTAACCCAAAAAAATAATACATGAATTAGTTTGTCCCTTCACAAGTATTTATCAGAGATAAAATGAAAAAAAAAATATTTATCAGCCTGATAATCATCAACGTTTTTTTTAATCCCCAAACGTTCTATTAATTAGATGTTAATGAAACATGCTACATATGTAGGTCAGAAAATCATTGGTGCTTCAAGAAAATGGTAATTTTTACACTTTCATCTAACTTTTATGAAGCGAAACATCCATAAAATAGACTTACTACTGACAGAAAACTTTAATTTAGAACTTTAGAGTTTCTTATATTTTCCTATTGCCATTAAAAGAAAATTAAAAAAAGAAAAAGAAAACAAGAGAATAATTGTGGACATTGGACTACCAGGTTACTTGTTTTGTGGTGAGAAAATGACTTGAGAGAGAATTTCCCTAGCTTTCATTGTCCAAACATACATCATGGCCTTTGTGGTTAGTATTGGTCTCCAGAGATTTCATTAAGGATATATTTGGTTTAATAGGGAACAAGAAAAAGAAAAAAAAATAAATATAAAAAAAAGGAAGTGAAAAGAAAATAAATGGAAAAGAAAATATAATTCTCTTTGTTGTTTGGTTCAAATGGAAACTAAAATGAAAATATAAAAAAATAATAAAATTAAAAAAATTTTGGATTTTTTTTTTATTCCAAACTCCCTCCACTCTCCTTCAATAATCTCAGGGAGTAATACCACCAAATAATATTTTCTATCACTTTTTCTAGAATAGATGAAAGAAAAATGAATAGAAAATTTTGAGTCATATTTTCTCTTGATTTTCTCCTAATTTATTTTCTTTAAATTTAGAATATTTTTTCTTTCTTACTTCCCATTTTTTTACCTTCATTTTTCCTCGGTCCAAATAGAGCCTAAGGGACTGATTGCTTCATGGAAGTTGAAAAATGGAAAGTCCTAGATTGGTCACCCAATTCAATTCTTCTCCTTCAAATTTCTTCTGATTAGTCAAAAAATAGAGGATTAGTAGACCACTTTCGAGCTTTTATTTTAGAAACCCTCTAATTGGTCGACCAACTTTTGGATTGGTCAACCAATCCAAAGCTCTAATTTTAAAAAATTCAATTATCAACCAACTACTTGAATTGGTTGACTAACACTTTTTCAAGTTTCCATGATTAAAAAAATATCAATACAAATTAATCATAACGATATTTTGTATAATTTTTCATTTATTCTCTTTTAATGCTTATTTAATATGAATATTTTTGGATGCTGATTCTTACAATTAAAATTTATTTCACAAAATAATCTAAATAAACCCCTAGTTCCAACTCTCTGAAAACTAATGGACACTTGAACTAGTTACAACCCCTAACGAAACAAAATAAAATAAAATATCAATGAATTTCCTACTATTCGAAATCAAAATATGCAATATAAATATAAGAATAAAACATTAAAATTTTAAAAATTGCCTGATTGGAAATAGTCCCAACAATAGATTTTTTTTACTAGAGAGTTACTACGAAGGAGAGAAAGGGATGAGAGAGATAAACGAGGGAACTCGCAGGAGAGGGTGAATTTATCTCTCTCGTGTGAAAAAAAGAAAAAGGAAAAAAAAACCACTCTTACTTTCAGCTGGACTACTTTCCATGATTCAATCCACATAGATTAAAGAGTGAAAAATTTTCGCTCTCTACTTTCCAAATCACTTTCTAACTTACTTTCAATAAACCAATCAATTCACTTTCAAAGAACCATCGACCCCTAAAAGTCCCAAACACTAGGAAAGAGCCCTTCCACGTAAACAGTAAAAGTAAAGAGGCTATGAGTCATAATTATTTGAAAGAAGGTAATCAATATGGAAAATCTAAGGGAAAAAACTGATGTGTATATATGTGTGTGTATATATTAAAATGATTGTAAATTTGTTCCTTATCCCTTCTTTGACTTATGAAGGATTTTGTTGTTCAAACGGAACGAGTGAGAGGGTGTTTAGTTGGTCATCTAAAATATATATAAAAAAGTCAAATTCAGATAGACCTATCCAAACGAGTTGGCGCTATATATGCCCGAGCTCGGAGGCAGCGGGCCGAGAGTGTCTTCGTAGCTCCAAGCAAAGATGTCGATATTATTGACAGTAAAAATTTCTAAGTAAATAGGATTTTCCACAACAAAACGCAGAGCTAACTCAATAGCTCAGCGTCTGGCTAGTTTTAGCCTCGCGTTTGAGTAAAATGCGGAGATGATCAATAGCTCCGCGTTAGCTCCGCATTCTGGTTATTTAGCGCCGCGTTTTGATGCGATTAAAGCTCCGCGTGAGCAGATAACCAGAATCTCAAATTGATTGAGATTATGATTTGGGCTTATCCAAACACCCAAATTGAGTCCAATCAGAACTCTAAATCAAGAGATTTAAATCAAAACTAAGATATTTGATTGGAATCCTTGATGAATACAAATTCTATTTAGATAGAAACTCTTGCATTAACCTGGGGCTATAAATACCTTCTTGGTGAAACCCTACGGGTCTTCTTTTGGATCCTTTGGCAATTCAAGTACGCGAGAGAGTCTTGAAGTCAGGGATCTTCCTTTTTCCTTTCGGCTGGTATTCTTCTTTTTCCTTTCGGCTGGTATTCTTCTTCTTCCTTTCGGTATCTTAGAGAATTCAAGTTACGCACAGAGCCTTGAGTTCGGGAAAGACCAGAGAAGATCGTCTACAGTGGACCGTTATCTTCAAGAGAGAAGAGTTCGACGTTCGATCATCCAAAGGAGCTGCTTGACAGATCCCATCGCCACAGATCCCACACGATATATTGTAAAAGAGAGCGATTGAAGTATAAAATCCCTCGTTTGTTCTCTTTTTCATCTTGTTCACTTTCATTGTAATCTAAGTTGTATTCAATGGAAGGAAGTAAAGAAACTTCTGCGGCGAACAAACTGGCGACCACAGTGGGAGCCATCTCTTTCACTGATGAAGAGATTGTGGCGCAATTAGACGTCGACATGATTGGATCCAAAGTAGACAAGCTGGTCGTTGAAATCGACCAACAGAAGTACGAGGAGTTCCTCTCCTCTGGATCAGGTAACTTGGACGAGACACAACACTATCGTCGCATGCGCTCCAATACCCGAGCAGCGGGTAAAAAGGTATCCACCAAGAGACGGGGATCCTTGGAGACTGCGGCTATAGGGCCGACGCTCAGACAAGAAATCCTAGCAGAGGTTGAGCTTCCTGCCGCCGAAGAAGACCTGGGAACTGGATTGACCAGAACCCAACTCCGAAACAGGAACCGGAGAGCGAGGCATAAAGCCCTCAAAGCCCGCCTTAGATGCGAGGCTAATGGACGCAAGGCTATGGTCCCTCACAAACTGGCTCGTATTAATCGCGAGACCAGTCACTATCGCGTTAAACGCGAAGTTACAACTTGCCTTAAAAGCAAGGAAAAGCCAGCGTGTGATATTCCATGCGAGGCTACTGTTGAGCTTAGCGAGAGACGCGAAGCCAGCAAGATTTGCGCTAGTCGCAAAATATCTGACACTCGCGAGGATCGCGAGTATAAAAATTCTTTAAAGCCAGCGTGCGATATTCCACGCGAGGCTACTGCCGAGCTTAGCGAGAGATGCGAAGCCAGCAAGATTTGCGCTAGTCGCAAAATATCTGACACTCACAAGGAATGCGAGTATAATAATTCTTTAAAGCCAGCATGTGCTTTTCCACGTGGGGCTGATACTAAGCCAAGCGAGAAACGCGAGGCTAGTAGTGTTGGCGGTGAAAATTTCTAAGTAAAATAGGATTTTCCACAATAGAACGTGGAGATAATCTATAACTCCGCGTCTGGCTATTTTTAGCCTCGCGTTGAGTAAAACGCGGAGATGATCAATAGCTCCGCGTTAGCTCCGCATTCTGGTTATTTAGCGCCGCGTTTTGATACAATTAAAACTCTGCGTGAGCAGATAACCAGAATCTTAAGTTGATTGAGATTATGATTTGGACTTATCCAAATACCTAAATCAAGTCCAATCAGAATTCTAAATCAAGAGATTTAAATCAATATTAAATATTTGATTGGAATCCTTGATGAAAGCAAATTCTATTTAGATAGAAACTCTCAAATCTTCCTGGGGCTATAAATACCTTCTCGGTGAAACCCTAGGGGTCTTCTTTTTGGGCGTCTGAAGTCTTCTTTTGATCCTTTGGCAATATAAGTACGCGAGAGAGCCTTGAAGCCTTTGGTGATCATCTTCTTTTCGGCATCTTAGAGAATTCAAGTTACGCACAGAGCCTTAAATTCGAAAAAGAGAAGAAAAGATCGTCTACAGTCGACTGATATCTTCAAGAGAGAAGAGTTCGACGTTCGATCGTCCAAAGGAACTACTATAGATCCCATCGCCACAGATCCCACACAAATTATTGTAAAAGAGAGAGATTGAATTATAAAATCCTCTCGTTTGTTCTCTTTATATCTTGTTCACTTTCATTGTAATCTAAGCTGTATTCGATGGAAGGAAGCAAAGAAACTTTTGCGGCGAACAAACTGGCGACCACAGTGGGAGCCATCTCTTTCACTGATGAAGAGATTGTGGCGTAATCGGACGTCGACATTATCGGATCCGAAGTAGACACACTGGTCGTTGAAATCGACCAACAGAAGTACGAGGAGTTCCTCTCCTCTAGATCAGGTGACTTAGATGAGACACGACACTATCGTTGCATGTACTCCAATACCCGAGCAACGGGTAGAAAGGTATCCACCGAGATACGGGGATCCTTGGAGACTGCGGCTATAGGGCCGGAGTTCGCACAAGAAATCCTAGCAGAGGATGAGCTTCCGACTGCCAAAGAAGACCTGGGGACTGGATTGACCAGAACCCAACTCCGAAAACGGAGAGCGAGGCGTAAAGCCCTCAAAGCCCGCCTTAGACGCGGAGCTAACAACAGAGGACGCGAGGCTATGGTCCCTCGCAAACTGGCTCGCGCTAATCGCGAGACCAGTCACTATCGCGTTAAACACGAAGTTACAACTTGCCTTAAAAGTAAGGAAGAGCCAGCGTGTGATATTCCGCGCGAGGCTACTGCTGAGCTTAGCGAGAGATGCGAAGCCAGCGAAATTTGCGCTAGTCGCAAACTATCTAACACTCGCGAGAGACGCGAGTATAAAAATTCTTTAAACCCAGCGTGTGATTTTCCACGCGGGGCTGATAGTAAGCCAAGCGAGAAGTGCGAGGCTACTTGCGAGAAACGCAAGACTTCTGACACTCGTAAGAAACGCGAGTATAAAAATTCTTTAAAGCCAGCGTATGATTCTCTACGCGAGGCTGATACTGAGCCAAGCAAGAAACGCGAGGCCGATAATACTTGCGAGAGACGCAAGATGTCTAATACTCGCGAGGAATAAGAAGATGATTGGCAAATTGTTGTCAGTCGTAAAAATCACGCGAGACGCGAAGTTATGACTTGTGATAACCACAAGAGTAAGCCAGCGTATAGGAATTTTATTCCACGCGAGGCTAAGATTACAGAAGAGAAACTTCTGAAAACACGCCAAGCCAGCGTAAAACGTGAGGCTAGCGTAGATAAACGCGGAGCTACTATTCAGGCTCGCGATACTAAACGCGGAGGTACTCTTCAGGCCCGCAATACAAAACGCGGAGCTATTTTTGAACTTCGCGACTACGGAATCAGAGCTAATCCTCGCATCAGTAGATCAGAACTGGGCATCAGTAGTCCTAAGAAGCTTCAGTGGGTTTCTAGACCCTCTCAAAAGTTGAATGGGTGCCACGACTCTATGGCTGAAGGCGTTGATCTCAGGGAGTATTTGTCCAAGAAGAGGGGCATAGACCAACTTCAAGCTGAACCTGTCTGTCATTGCCAGCAGCTTATGACGGCAGTATCTGCCGTGATGGACAACTGCGGCTGCAGCAAGAGCAGGGTATCTGTATTTGATCGATTAACCGAGTCAGATAAGAACCCTACTAAAAAACCAAAGACTGCTTCCCTAAGACAATGGAGAGCTGTAACCTCCAACATGGTGGGAAAAGGGAAGAAGATTGTAGAGACGGATGATGATTTGGAATCGAGTGATGAAGAACCTCCTCAGATTACTCGGCTTAAATCAGGAGCCGTCCCGCCTCGAAATTATAAGAGGCTTGCAAGGGGTTCTTACGACGAGGATAGTGATAATTCAGCTATAGCCTTGCATCTTTCCTCCGCGTCGTCTTGACTACATAAATCAGCATCGCACATGGCAGACAAATCTGATGATATCAATCAGAGATTTGAAGTTCAAGAAAGAATAATTCGCGAGCAGCAAAAGACGATCGAAGACCTTAAAGTCATGCTATCGAGATTTGTTGAGGATAATGCCAAAAAGGGCAAAGAAACTCTGAATGAAGAAGAACAAGAGGAGAAAGCCCACTCGATGCATGAGGACGAGGATAGATTCTCTTTTCATGATCCACATGGAGAGAAAATAGAAAAATTACGAAGTCAACTCGAAGCGCTGATGTGTAAAAAGGAGTTGAAAGAAGCAGGGGTCTCAAGACCGTATCCTCCTGAATGGGATATGGTACCTTACCCACAGAAGTATAAGCCGCTCAAGTTAGAGCCGTATGATGGGAAGGGATCGCCCAGTCAGCATATATATTACTTTTTGTCCCAAGCGGGACATTTGATGGGTAATAACCCGATTATGACCAAAGTATTTGCAAGTATTTTGCGAGAGCCTGCCTTTACTTGGTTCATGCAGTTGTCCCCAGGTACTATTAATGCCTGGTTAGATGTAGAGAAATTATTTCTCTCACGTTTCTTCGAGGATGATACCGAGATTACGGTTCATTCCCTCCTTGCAACTAGACAAGGGGAACAAGAAACGGTAAACGAATTCATAGAAAGGTTCGGGGAGAAGTCCGTACATTGCAAGCACGGAATGGTCCAGGAAACTCTTGTCGAGACTTGTCGACACAATCTTAAGACCAATGTGCTCCTAAAAATGGAGGCCGTAGAGTCTAAGACATGGAGGGATTTTCTCAAATAAGGAGAGCAAGCTGAGGACTTGATTCGACGAGTTGAAGAATCTCGTGGATTAAGAAATGCTGGGGGTAGTAAGTCATATACCCAAAATAGTAGCAATAAGAATAAAAGAAAAGCGGTGATGGCATCAGAAGCTGCTCTTCAGAAGTCAAATCCTCCACCAAAGCCGAAGCCCCAAAATCAGCAGGGCTCAAGGCAAAATAGACCGCAGCAGGAGAGAAATTATACTTTCAAGGCGGAACAAACGCCTATCCTCTTTTACTTGCTCCAAAAGAAGGGAATGTTAAAACTTCCGGAGAATAAGAAGCTAGAAGACACTGGCAAGACCAAAGATCCCAACTACTGTCTCTATCACCGGAATGTTGGGCACCCTACTAGGGATTGTTTTCCCCTTAAGAACGTAATCCAAGCACTAATAGAAGTTGGTGTTCTGACGCTCAAGGAAGAGCAGAAGAAGGTCACTGCCAATATGACAACCATAGTGGTTGGAACCCATGAGTTCCCCGCAGGAGTGACCCCAATCCCAAAGGGTAAGATGGTCACAAAGAACCTTGATCCTCACAACAAAGCCCAAGAAGGACTTGTCCCTGTGACGACCCAAAAGGGGGAAGTTATGTGGGTTCATCTCGATTTGCTAGAGGATGAGCAGTGGACTACTGCAGCAGTTCAAAGGAAGAAACGGACTGTTAATGCCATTTCCGAAGAAATAAAGAAAAAATATATAGCTTCGGGAGCCTTCACAGATTCTGAAGAAGAGCCCGAAACTATGGCCACTCATCAAGATGGGGCAGGCCCTTCCGGTACTCGATCCAGGAAGACATATCTTAAGGACTACACTAGAGTAGATCCAAAAGACATCTATGCGGAACTTGCAAAGCCCGCAAAGCAGAAAGGATTTCGTTTCCAGAAGAATCCTATTAGAGATGAAGGAGACAAAGAATCTACCTTCAAATTTGACATAATTGCTCAGCTGGCCAACATTCCAGCACGAGTAACGCTTTATGAATTATTGAGATTATCAAAATCAACACGTGAAGCGTTAAGAGAGGCCTTGGCAGACTCTGAGTTATTTTTAGCTCAGAGAGTTGAGCCGGCCGATCAAGAACAGGACTCTTGCCCCCGCTGTCACCAAGTGAGGAGGCAGGTCCCACAAATTGTCTTCTCCCCAGATGATATGCAGGTGAGGAATATAAAGCATAACAGGCCTTTATATTTCACCGGATATGTAGGATCCACAAAGGTGGACCGAATTGAAATTGATCCGGGTTCTGCACTAAGTGTCGTGCCCAGAAAGTTAATGCAGCTGTTAGGGATCTCCCTCCATCATCTGACACCAACCAATACGATGATATACTGGTTTAATGCCAATAATAGCCGTCTCCTTGGAAAGATCCGGCTCCGATGTCAAATTGGGGATTTGAGGACGGAGGCTACATGCTACGTTATTGATGCAGATACCTCCTACAACATTTTATTGGGGCGGCCTTGGATCCATGCTCACATGATGTCCCGTCGACTCTTCACCAATGCATGAAATATTGTAATGAGGAAGGAGAAGTCCGGACACTAATTGCTGATAAGCAACCATTCAAAGGGCTGGAGAATTACTTCATAGATACTGCACTTTATAAACCAGCCCATGAAGTCTCCAATAACGATCCTAGCGAACCTCCAAAGCCCGATGACAGTGGCAATGAGCCGATACTGAGTACGAGCTTCCTGGAGAAGATGATGGGGGTGATTATGAAATCAACCCTCACTTAGATTTTAGTTTGAGTCTTGATAATATAGTGGATGTAATAGAGAGTGAATGGGTTATTAATGAAGATATAAAGTTAGTCTACGAGCAGGCTGTAGCTACTGAGTCTGAACCCTCTTGTACTTCCACTGAAGTGGATGGCCTGTCTGAACTTGAAGTTCTAGCGGCATACCATTTGCCCCTTAGGTCATCCCTCCTCTCTCAAACAAGGATAGCCGAGGAACAGGGACACTTCTTTGAAGTACCTCCTCGACAGAAGTCTCAAAGGCCAATTATGTTCAGTAGGGTAATTACGTCACCCCGGCGAAGACCAAGAAGTGAAAGTGATGAACAAACATCACCCCAATTTCACCTGTATGAACAGAAATCCCAACAAATCATGGAAAAGATGGGTTATAATTTTACCCAGAAATCAGGATTAAACTTTGGGAAAGGGCGACGGAATCTTATATCCTCATTCAGACCAAGAGGAAAGAGCCCTGATTATTATCAGAAGACTTGCAGGGGGCTGGGCATATATCTACTCCGCCCTCATCGCCCTCTAGACAAGAAGAGAGTTCTCGGCCAAGGAAGATACATCTTCACCCAATCATGACTCAGATCTAAGTACTGGTGCCTGGTTTCAGTCATTGACGGCCAATATGGTTTCAGCCGCACCAGAAAGCGACGAGGAACCAATTGATATTCAGGATGATACCTGGACTAAACATATGGACACTCTCTGGGATGTCCGCTTTGAACAGCGTGACCCGCCCACAGAAGACAAATTGATACAAGTCAACATGGGAACGGAAGAAAATCCGAAACCCATCTTCATAAGCGACACGCTAACTCAATTGGAAAAGGGAGGACTTATATCTCTTATTAAAGAGTATATAGACGTGTTCGCATGGAATTATGAAGACATGCCTGGGCTTGACCCTCAAATTGCCACGCACCGGTTAAATATAAAAGAAGATGCCAAACCTGTTAAACAACAACAGAGGCGTTTTTGACCGGAATTGATGGAGGCAATAGTTGCTGAGGTCAACAAACTTATAAAATCGGGATTTATCCGTGAGGAACAGCATCCTGTTTGGGTGGCTAACATAGTGCCGGTTCGTAAAAAGAACGGCAAAATCCGGATATGCATCGATTTTAGAGATTTGAACGCTGCATGTCCTAAAGATGAATTTTCACTTCCCATCACCGATGTGATGATCGACAATACTTGTGGTTACGAGAGGATGTCCTTCATGGATGGCTTCTCAGGATATAACCAGATTAAAATGCACCCAGATGATGAAAAGCATACAGCTTTCAGAATACCGCTGGGGGTGTACTATTACACGGTGATGCCGTTTGGATTGAAGAACGTCGGCACTACCTACCAACGTGTGATGAGCACTATATTCAAAGAACATCTGCGCAAGACGGTAGAGTGCTACGTAGATGACTTGACGGTCAAAAGTAAAAATAAAGAGGACCATCTTCAGGACTTAAGAACGGTCTTCGATCTCATGAGGAAACATCATTTAAAGATGAATCCCACTAAGTCATTTATGGGGGTGTCGAGTGGAAAATTCCTTGGGTTCATAATAACTTCAAAAGGAATTTTCATCGACCCTAAAAAGGTGAAAGCGATTAGCGAGATGCCGCCTCCCCGCAATCTTAAGGAGTTAAGGGGGTTACAAGGAAAGCTCGCCTATATTCGGCGCTTCATTTCCAACCTATCAGGGCGATGCCAGCCGTTCTCTCGATTTATGAAGAAGGGGGTTTCTTTTGTATGGGATGAGACATGTTAACAGGCATTTGATGACCTAAAAGAAACCTCACCAAACCTCCTGTCCTTATGGCACCGGTCTCTGGGCAGCCCTTCCTTATATATGTGAGGGCCATGGATGATGCTTTAGGGGCATTACTTGCTCAATATAATGAGCACGGCCATGAACATGCCCTCTATTACTTAAGCAGGACAATGATTGGAGCCGAACAGCGGTATACGCCAATTGAAAAGGAATGTTTAGCCCTAGTGTTCGCTATTCAGAAAATGCGACACCATCTTTCTGGGCAAACGATCCATGTCATATCACGGGTTAATCCTTTGAAAATTCTGATGACAAAACCGAGATCCTTAAATGGCCGGTTAGCGAAATGGGCTCTGCTATTGTCGCCTTATGACATACATTTCGTCTCTCAAAAATCCACGAAGGGACAGGCAATCGCCGATTTTCTTGCAGACCATCCAATCTGGTCCAATTCCAAACAAACGTCAGAAGTCAACACAGTTAGCAAACAACAATCATGGCAAATGTTCTTTGATGGTGCTGCCAGACGATCTGCTGCTGGAGTGGGGATTGTATGGATATCCCCATACAAACATATATTACCTAACGGTTACTCATTAACAGAACCGTGCACGAATAATGTCGCTGAATACAATGCGCTCATTATCGGCTTGAAAATGGCTCTACAACTGGGGGTGAACTATTTAGAGGCATATGGAGACTCTAAACTCATCGTCAATCAGATGACGGGTGAGTATGAAGTCAGACATGAAGCCCTCATCCCCTATCATCAGCTAGCCATTGAACTAGTAGGGTACTTTGAGCAATTTTACATCTCTCATATATCTCGGAATGAGAATGTATATGCAGATGCCCTTGCCGCATTAGCTGCAACATTAGCGATTCCACCAGGTGAGGCTAAAAGCATCACCATTGGAAGCAGAGAGCTCCTCCATCTAGATACTGTTCTTCAAAATAAAGAAGTATGCCAAGCAGGCTTAACTTTGGAGCCCCGTGATTGGCGATTTCCGTTTGTGGATTATGCTTTACATGGGATATTACCAAAAGATCCAAAGGAAGCCACCTCGATAAAGAGGAAGGCCCAAAGATTTTATTATGACCATAAGCTTCAGACTTTGTATAGAAAGTTGAGAGATGGTCTACTGCTACGCTGCATATCAAAAGCAGAAGCAGAAGAAGTGCTGAGAGAAACACACGATGGAATATGTGGAGCTCATAAGCCCGGTCCTAAACTTGGAGACCGCATAAGAAGGCTGGGATACTACTGGCCGAACAAGCTAGGAGAGTGTCTGTGGGGTTATCGCACCACTGTTCGTACCCCTACAAAAACTACCCCATTCTCTTTAGCCTATGGAAGCGAGATCGTCTTGCCTCTCGAAATCCAGATACCTTCATTAAGAATGGCTTTAGCCACAAAGATGACGACAAAAGAGCATCATCAACAAAGATTGAGAGAACTAGAGGCGTTGAATGAAAAGCTTCTTAGAGCTCAACAACAAATTTAGTTGTATCAAGTCCGAATCTCACAAGCATTCAATAAGAACGTTAAACCAAGGACCTTTAAACAAGGAGACTTGGTTCTGGCTATTAAAAGGCCAATGGTTCAACCCACAAGACTAAGGGTAAATTTGAATCCAAGTGGGAAGGACCGTTTGTTGTGGAGACAGTATACTCCAGTGGAGCCTATCGCTTAATGAGTCAGAATGGCGACAGGATGATGATGCCGATTAATGGCAAATTTCTGAAGAAATACTATTCTTAATATCCCTGGAGGTACGCGTCTCCTTCTTCCTAGGCATGCGCAGTTGAACGCCTCTGATCTAAAACCTGGTGTGTCCGGTTCCCAAGTTTGAACCACCTCCAGTCTTTTCTTAGGCATGTGCAATTGAGCGTCTCTGACCTAAAACCTGGTGTGTCCGGTTCTCAAGTTTGAACCACCTCCAGTCTTTTCTGAGGCATGCGCAATTGAGCGTCTCTGACCTAAATCTGGTGGGTCCGGTTCTCAAGTTTGAACCACGTCCAGTCTTTTCTTAGGCATGCGCAATTGAGCGCCTCTGACCTAAAACCTGGTGTGCCCAGTTCTCAAGTTTGAACCACCTCTAGTCTTTTCTTAGGCATGCGCAGTTGAGCGCCTCTGACCTAAATTTGGTGTGCCCAGTTCAAGTTACGCGAGAGAGCCTTGAACCGCCTCCAATCTTTCTCTTAGGCATGCACAATTGAGCGCCTCTGACCTAAATCTGATGAATTACCCAACGCCGACTAGGCAATGGGGAGAGAACCAATTTCTCGCCAACCCCTTCATTCTGGGGGTAAAAAGTATGAATTACCCAAAGCCGATAAGGCAAAGGGAAGAGGAAAAGTTTGGCATTTAAGCCCAAACGAAATTCTCGACAACTCACCATGTTGAGGGGAATAACATGGCTAGCCCAACTCAAACGGTAGTTGGTAAAGGCTAATCAAATCTGTTGATAACTGGGGGTTTGCTAAAAATCTCACAAACCCTGTCATGTTAAACTCTTACCTCTGACAGTATGATTCGGAAAATTGTACCTAAAAATAAATCATTCTGATGACAGGTTAATTGTTGTGCAAACAAATTTTGTAGCCAGCAGGTAAAAGAATCAAATGATTATTTTTATTTTATCAACAAAAGAATGAAGATACAAAAAGGTCTCTCTTTTATTACAAGTTCTTATTACAAAAAGAATGAAGAATAAAAGAATAAAAGAAAACTATGGATTTCCTAGATGCTTCAACTTATTCATCGCCTCGTCAATCACCTGACGACGGTTTGCTTCTATAGAGTGTTGAGCCTGTTGAAGTAAGACATCGTCATTTATTGCAAGTTGATGAGTCAGACGCTGACGAGAGTCTTCTATAGCACGACTTCTTATTGCCTCCTCATGATCGACCTGCCCCCGTTGAAGAATTAGCGCTTCCCGCTTCTTAACGGATTCCCCTAATTTAAGCTCGTTGGCTGCTATGACCGCCCGAGCTTTAGCAATGGTCTCTTGGGCTCTATGGATTTCAGCTTGACTTCCCCCAATTTCTGAGTCCACTGTCTCCGAACTCCTAAGAATGGATTCCCGACCGGCCTAAAGCTCTGCCAACTCTCGGGACCATGCTTCTTCCTGTCGTACCAGTTCTTCTTGGCGCACCGATAATTCCACTCGAAGCTGCGCTACCTCTATTGCGGTGATCGCTTCCACGTCCGCTTGACGAACGGTGTTTAGTGTGTTCACCTGCTCTTCTAAGGCGTTAAAGCGGGCCCGGTAGGGAGCTGCTCGGTCCTATCCCCCGACTCTTTCAATATTGTCTAAATAGCTAGATAACATTGGATGACCGAGACTGAAGAAATTTGTGCCGTCAGAGATCATCTCGGCGCATCTTCTAAGCAACTGCATAAAGTCATTAACGCTATAGTTGAAGAGCTCATCAAAATGATTCACGGCGCCTGTATTCAAAACAGGTAGCGTTAAAGAGGATGTCGCCGGAAGAAGAGCGGTACCCACTGGAATTGAAGAAGAGGAAGCCTGTCCTTGCACCAGGTTCATAACATGCGGAGCCAGTAAGGCCAACGTAGATCTGGCAGAGCAAGGAACTTGAGGGGAAGCGGCGCTAGTACAGATCACCTGGGCAGCGCCACCGACAGGAGAAGAGGAGGGAGTATTTCCACCAGAAGCTCCTCCAGTGGCGGAAGTAGTTTCGAATGAGAACTTCAAATTATCCTCATCCCCTGCTGGAAGATTTGGAGCTGGAAGAGTTACAGGTGTCTCGACAGCCATTATGATAGAAGGCGTTGACATTGCTGGTTGAGGAGCAGAAGGTGCACCAAAGACCACTGGAAAGGTCTTAGTGGAGCAGACCGGTGGTGTTGGAGATGGCATACTTGGAGACGGTGTAGCTTCATTTGCAGCAGCTGCAATGACAACTTCTGTTCTCTCATCGCTCCCTAGTTCATCAATCAGGGGAACTGAAGAAGGAACAGAGGCAGGAGCGGGTGTGAAGTAATCCGCGTCAAATTCGTTTGCAGAGCTACCCAAACCACCTACTGAGCCGGTAGCGCCTGAATAGTCCACCCTGTCATCAGACTCCACCTGGGTAGTTGAGTGCATTAGCGAGAGGAGCTGACCACCTGCATTTCAGGAGATAAGAAAAGTGGTGTTACAGTAAAACAACAGACAAAAGATAGAATACTAAAAGCCATACATGGAGATACAAGTCCAGTTGTCGGGCTCGAAGGGGGAACCGTTGTCATCTCCAACAGCATACCCGTCTCATTACCCAGCGGTTGCTCCACAGGATGTACAACAGGTCCTACGGTTGGAGGAGCCGGAACCTCGAGAACACTTGGAGCTCCAACAGGTTCACTCTCCCCTGCTGGCACTGGAGGTAGAGCTGAAATCAGCAGATCCGAAGCAAGCATGATAGCCACTTCTTGGGGGGCTAATAAAGTTTCCAGAGCCAACTTCTACTTCTTGGCAGGCCTTTTCTTTGGGGCACCTCGGCGTTTGAGAGTCGGGCTCTGGGGACGAATGACGACAGGTTGGGGAGCACCTCCAACATCAGGGTTGTCATCATTATTATTGTCATCGTCATCACTAGACTCGCTGACATCTGACGGTTCGGCCGCTGCGCCAAGGAATTCCTCCATTCCTTCTATCCTTATTCTTGAAGCACCCTGGCGGCTAATATAGAAAGTCTTAATCTCCTTGCAACAACTTCGGTTGATGGAGAAGTGAGGCACGTCAGTATTTGCAATGCTATACCATGTGCAAAAACTGAGAGTTGTGGCCAGTTCTGGCAACTTCTGGGGCATGGTGAATTCAGCTCCAGTCCCGCCAGCTGCGAAATGAAACCAGCCGCGGGCACCCTCGTACAAATTCCCCTTATAGGCAAAACTCCTGCTTGGATTACCCACATAGAGTTGGGAATATCCAAATTGGCAAGCAAAGCGACTTGGGATGTACGGTTCGATAAGACATTTGCTGTCTTGACGATACACTAGATGCCCGGGCCGGATATTGAGAAGCCACCTGAACGCTCCTGAGGATAAGGCAGTAAAATTGTTTGCTCCTGCAATATCCTTCAATTTTAATCCGTATCCTACACCAGAAAAGTCGGGGAAGCACCTGAAAATCTCATAGTTCTGGTGTTACCGGAGAGTCTTCCGGATTTGTGACATATAGTATTGCTTCCATGAGGAACGCTCGTATAGCTCCACAAGGTAACACTTGTCACTTGAGCACCGTGAAGCAGCACTCATCAAAGAAGGGCAGTGCATTACGAGCCATGCCATCAGATAAGTGTAAGGAAGCTCCACCCTAGGGTTTGGAGTCTTCACTTGAACGATCTCCTTCAACTTGCCTTTCCCTTTTCCTTTGCCTTTATCGGCAGGGATGAAGTCATTGCAGAGTGTTCGCAATCCATTCTGTAGATTGCACACCATGGCAAGAAGAAGTCCGAAAGATCGGCCGTATGCGAGGAGGACTGCTGGATATACCACAGTCATTGCAATTGCTTCTTTTGGCAGCGACGGCACGACACATCTCTTCAGCCACAGTATCAAGAATCCAGCAATAAGGCCTCTGTTGGATACCGGGGACTGAGCTTGATAGTGGTAGCTCTTGAAAGAGATACCAGGACCAAATCCACCTTCATTGGAATCAGTGGTATAAAGCGCTAGCCGAGTCTTGGCAATGCGACGCTCAATCTCTGTGATGTAGACAGGAGTATGGCCATGGACAGTCATTGAACTATGCTTAGAATTCAAATTGGCGAAGAGGTAATCAGCCCATTTCTTGTGACCGATACCTTGATTACGCACACCTGCTAGGTCAGCACAGATGCGGTAGTGGCACATCATCTCCCAGTATGTGACATAGATGCGCTCGTCCTTCGCCAATAGTATGTTCAACTCCTCGGTAATAGGGATATACTCCTCGTAGGGGACTTTGCATATTGAGAGCCCAAAAACTTCAAACATCTCGTAGAGAGCAAATCCTAGCTCACCCACTGGTGTAAAAAGAGTGCAGGTCTCGGGATTATACATCTCAAGAAAGCAGAAGAAATGATAGGTACTCTGAGGGAATCCGAATTGAACATTTCTGATGGCCTTGTACAGACCAGTCTCCTTCAAAATGGGTTCATGAGAATCCAACATGTACTGAACAAGGCGGGCCCACCACATGTTGCTAGAAGAGTAAACCCAGCCAGGCATCCTAAAGTCGCTAGTAGGGTATTGACCTTCTTTCGCCAGGAACTCACTTAAGAAAGTTCTTGCGCGGATGGGAACTTCTCCTACTAGGAGCTCCTTGCCAAAACGGCCTGGAAGCAAACCAGTAATGCATCTGGGAGGGCCATCTTGATAAACCCCTTGTGCACCAAATTTGCCCATTGGGACGCCATCTTGCTCTTGAGTTAGTCCCCACTTTAACTCCCGAGGCATCGCTAGCCTCTGAAGATAGATTAGGAGATAGTTACGATCTATTCCAGGCAGAAACATTAAAGCTTCGCTAGAGTTATATAGCCACATGCAATCCTCTTCAGATAGGATCGCGCCTGATTGCCCCATCTGGTCCCCAAAGAGAAATGCGGGCTTCTCTAGTGCCTCTCTGTTCACATCTTCAAAGACTGCGTCAGTGATAATCTCGCGTGCAGTAGTAGGATGATATTTGATCAATTTCTCCTTATGGTCTCTCAGGTTAGGGTTATATGCAGCCAGAATGGTGGTGAAGCGAAATTGAGCTGATGGATCAGAACCACCAGCAAAACCAAAGTAATGCTTATGGGGAAGAGCTTCCGCTGAGTACCCTACTGCAAAAATAAGTACCAGAGTTAGAGAAATTTCTATAAAATAGAAAATTTTTCTAAGTATGGACGCGCGAAGCTAAAAATTAGATCTCGCGAAGCTAAAAGTAACTCCGCACTAAGCTAAAAATTAGACCGCACAGAAGTCAAAAAGAGCCTCGCGTTTCAAGGCGACTGCTACTTAAAAGAGTCTCGCGTTTCAATGCGACTGCTACTTAAAAGAGCCTTGCGTTTCAACGCGACTGCTACTTAAAAGAGCCTCGCATTTCAACGCGACTGCTACTTAAAAGAGCCTCGCATTTCAACGCGACTGCTACTTAAAAGAGCCTCGCATTTTAACGCGACTGCTACTTAAAAGAGCCCCGCGTTTCAATGCGACTGTTACTCAAAATAGCCCCGCGATTCAAAACGGGAGGATGATGCGATAACTTCGCGTAAGAAGAAAGCCAGAGACTTTTCTTCTTCTCCAAGCCTTGCGGCCGGAGTACGGCGATCTCGCTGATAAAAGAGGTGATTGATCGGTTAGAATCAAGACCAAATCACTCTAGAAATGTTTCAAAGAGTCTCGATAAAAAGATTCTTACCCCCAATATGCGAAACGTGGGCTGGCGCGTCGCTGCCATGGCCGCTGCCACCACTGCTTGCGCTAGTCGCCGACAATGGGGCTGCGCGAGAAGTAGCACGGGTTTTGGGTGCCATTGCTAGAAACTTGAGGAAAATCGACGAGAAGTGAGGAGAAAATCGGTCGGAAGAAGCTCGAGTTGCCTGAGCTCTGATCGTCTGAATCTCTAGGGTTTCTGGAAAATTCTCAAGTGAAGTGAGAAGAAAAGGAATAGAGATTTCATTTAAATGAGGGAAACCGCCTCTTGGAGTTCGGCGCGAATTTCGGAAAAAATGACTGAGCAGTTACTCTCCAGAAACGCGGAGCTATTAGCCTCACGTGGCGATAGAAAACGCGAATTTATTAACTCTGCGCAACTCCGAGAAACGCGAGGATAACTTGGTATTCTAGCTTCGCGTTCCTATAAAGAACTTGGATTTCTGGCTAAGTTGAGATGGTCATTATCCGATCATTTCAGGATTCTTGAGGCCGACAGATAGAGAGGAAAATAATTTGCCTTTGTTTATAAAAGAAGAGATTACCAAGAGGAAGTTATAGCTCTCCCAAAAGCTTCTACATATTCATCGACTCATCAATAACCTAACGGCGAGATTCCTCTGCTGGATGTTGAAGTTCAATTCCAGGATTCAAATATAAGAGATCTCCTCTGCAAATATCAATTATGATCTGTCATCTGAAATGAAGCACAAGTTGAATTTGAAGTGCTGCAAGCCCTTATATGATCATCTAACAGAAATGATCCTCAAGAAAACTTAATGGGCTGCCGCAGAGTTCTTGTAATTCCTTCAAAAGGAGCCAGAGGCTTGAAAACTAAAAGGCATATGTCTCTGGCTTCCTTAGAGTTACTTTTACTGATGAAGATGGGTGCACAGCTAGCTTTTGAAGATATATCAGGGAAAAGCTACACTCCACGCTGGCTGGAGATATCGGCAAGTCATCATATTGAATCTGGTTCACTGCAGAATAGGAATCAGGAGTTCGACAAAACTTGGAAAATCTTCTAAGTATAAGAACGCGGAGCTAAGCTAACTTCGCGTGCAGCTGAAAAAATAGCCTCGCGTCTTAAAACGTAGAGGATAACGCGATAACGTCGCGTAACAGAGTTTCTCTCTGCCTTTTCCTTCTCTTTAATAGCTTCGCGATTAAAACGCGACTGCAAATTAAGATAGTCCCGCGTTTTAAAACGCAGAGAATGACGCGATAACTTCGCGTAGAGAAAGATCAGAGTTCCTCTCTGACTTCTCCTTCTCCTTCAAGCCTTATGGCTGGAGAACGACGATCTTGCCGGTGAAGTAAACAATTGGCTGGAGCCGAAACATCTCAGAATAATTTTAAGAAGATCAAGAGTTAAGGTTTTTACCTTCAAGAGACGCTGCATTGACTGGTTCGCCACTGCGTCTACTTCCATGGCCGCTGCCATTAACGCCGGCCAACGTGCATAAAACCAAACTCTTTTGGAGCGACATCCTAATGATGAAGATTTATGGAGAGTTAAACGGAGATCAATTGAAGATCGCTCGTTGACATCGCTCACTCGGTTGCAGGAGTTGAGAACTCTTTAAAATCTCCGAATGAAGATGAAGATGAGCCGAGAGCTCTATTTAAACAAGATTTCCGTCACTTGATATCGACGCAGAAATTCAGAGTAATTAATGAAATAATTACTCATTTCACAGAAAATGAAGTGAAGCTGATTAGCTCCCTGTAAGCAAGCATAACGCGAGGTAGACTTGGTATTCTAACTCCGCGTTTCAGTTTAAGTATCCAAAGTATTTTAAAATTTGCTAAGTTCTAAACCATTTTGAAAACTTTGGACGGGGTTCTGTTGGCAGTGAAAATTTCTAAGTAAAATAGGATTTTCTATAACAGAATGCGGAGATAGTCTAGAACTCCGCGTCTGGCTATTTTTAGCCTCGCGTTGAGTAAAACGTGGAGATGATCAATAGCTCCGCGTTAGCTCCACATTCTGGTTATTTAGCGCCGCGTTTTGATGCGATTAAAGCTCTGCGTGAGCAGATAACCAGAATCTTAAGTTGATTGAGATTATGATTTGGGCTTATCTAAATACCTAAATCAAGTCCAATCAGAATTCTAAATCAAGAGATTTAAATCAATATTAAATATTTGATTGGAATCCTTGATGAGAGCAAATTCTATTTAGATAGAAACTCTCAAATCTTCCTAGGGCTATAAATACCTTCTCGGTGAAACCCTAGGGGTCTTCTTTTTGGGCGTCTGAAGTCTTCTTTTGATCCTTTGGCAATTCAAGTACGCGAGAGAGCCTTGAAGTTTTTGGTGATCATCTTCTTTTCGGCATCTTAGAGAATTCAAGTTACGCACAAAGCCTTGAATTCGGGAAAGAGAAGAAAAGATCGTCTACAGTCGGCTGATATATTCAAGAGATAAGAGTTCGACGTTCGATCGTCCAAAGGAACTACTATAGATCCCATCGCCACAGATTCTACACAAATTGTTGTGAAAGAGAGAGATTGAATTATAAAATCCTCTCGTTTGTTCTTTTTATATTTTGTTCACTTTTATTGTAATCTAAGCTGTATTCGATGGAAGGAAGCAAAGAAACTTTTGTGGCGAACAAGTAGTACTTGCGAGAAGCGCAAGGCTTCTCACACTCGCGAGAGACGCGAGTATAAAAATCCTTTACAACCAGCGTGTGATTCTCCACGCGAGGTTAAAACTGAGCCAAGCGAGAGACGCGAGGCCAGTAATACTTGAAATAAACGCAACGCGAGGAACGCGAGGACGATTGGCAAATATTTGTCAGTCGTAAAAATCGTGCTAGGCGCGAAGTTATGACTTGCGATAATCACAAAGATGAGCCAGTGTGCAAGAACTTCTCTTCACGCGGGGCTATTATTCCAGAAGCTAAACTTCTGAAGACACGCAAAGCCAGCGAGAAACGCGAGGCTAACATGGCAAGATGCGGAGCTATTTCTCAGCCTCGCGCTATAAGATGCGAAGCTACTTCTAAGCTCCGCGTGGATCAACCCGACTACAGAATCAGAGCTGATCGTTCAAAGAAGCTTCAGTGGGTTCCTAGACCCTCTCAAAAGTTGAATGGACCTCATGACTCCATGGCTAAAGGCGCTAATCTCAGGGAGTATCTCTCCAAGAAGAGGAACATATAACAACTTCAAGCTGAACCTGTCTGTCACTGCCAGCAGCTTATGATAACGGTGTCCGCTGTAATGGACAACTGTGGCTGCAGCAAGAGCAGGGTATCAGTGTTCGATCGATTATCTGAGTCAGACAGGAACCCTACTAAGAAAATAAGAACCGCTTCCCTGAAAGAATGGAGAGCTATGACCTCCAATATGGTGGGGAAAGGGAAGAAGATTATAGAGACGGATGATGATTCAGAATCGAGTGATGAAGAACCTTCTCATGTCACTCGACTTAAATCAGGAGCCGTCCCGCCTCGAAATTATAAGAGGCTCGCAAGGAGTTCTTACGATGATGACAGTGATAATTCAGCTATAGCTTCGCCTCCATCCTCTACGTCATCTCGACTACAGAAATCAGCATCGCACATGGCAGACAAATTTGATGATATCAATCAGAGATTTGGAGCTCAAGAAAGAATGATTCGAGAACAGCAAAAGATTATTGAAAGTCTTAAAGTGATGCTTTCAAAATTTATTGAGGATAATGCCAAAAAGGGCAAAGAGACTTCGAATGAAGAAGAACAGGAGGAGAAAGCCCACTCGATGCACGAGGACAAGGATAAATTCTCTTTTCATGATCCACATGGAGAGAAAATAGAAAAATTGCAAAATCAACTCGAAGCACTGATGCGTAAAAAGGAGTTGAAAGAGGCAGGGGTCTCAAGACCGTATCCTCCTGAATGGGATATGGTACTATACCCTCAAAAGTATAAGCCGCTCAAATTAGAGCCATATGATGGGAAGGGATCGCCCAGTCAACACATTTATTACTTCTTGTCCCAAGCAGGACATTTGATGGGTAATGACCCAATTATGACCAAAGTATTTGCAAGTACTTTGCGAGGGCCTGCTTTTACTTGGTTCATGCAGCTGCCCCCAGGTACTATTAATACCTGGTTAGATGTGGAGAAATTATTTCTCTCACGTTTCTTCAAGGATGATACCGAGATTACGGTTCATTCACTCCTTGCAACTAAGCAAGGGGAACAAGAGACTGTAAAAGATTTTATAGAAAGGTTGCGGGAGAAGTCCGTACATTGCAAATACGGAGTGATCCAGGAAACTCTAGTCGAGACTTATCGACACAATCTTAAGACCAATGTGCTCCTAAAAATGGGGGCCGTAGAGTCTAAGACATGGAGGGATTTGCTCAAACAGGAAGAGCAAGTTGAGGACTTGATTAGCCAAGTTGAAGAATCTCGTGGATCAAGAAGTACTGGGGGTAATAAGCCATATACCCAAAATAACGACAATAAGAATAAAGGAAAAGCGGTGATGGCGTCAGAAACTGCTCCTCAGAAGTCAAATCCTCCACCAAAGCCGAAGCCTCAAAATCAGCAGGGCACAAGGCAAAATAGACCTCAGCAAGAGAGAAATTATACTTTCAAGGCGGAACAGACGCCTATCCTCTTTCACTTGCTCCAGAGAAAGGGAATGCTGAAACTTCCGGAGAATAGAAAATCGGAGGACGCTGGTAAGACCAACGACCCCAATTATTATCTCTATCACCAGAATGTTGGGCACCCTACTAGGGATTGTTACCCTTTTAAGAACATAATCCAAGCACTAATAGAAACTGGAGTTCTGAAGCTTAAGGAAGAGCAGAAGAAGGTCACTGCTAATATGGCAACCATAGTGGTTGGAACCCGTGAGTTCCCCACAGGAGTGACCCCAATCCCAAAGGGTAAGATGGTTACAAAGAACCTTGATCCTCACAACAAAGCCCAAGAAGGACTTGTCCCTGTAACAACCCAAAAGGGGGAAGTTATGTGGGTTCATCTCGATTTGTTAGAAGATGAACAGTGGACTACTACAGGGGGTCAGGGGAAGAAGCGGACTGTTAATGCCATTTTCGCAGAAATAAAGGAAGAATATATAGCTTTAGGAGCCTTCACAGATTCTGAAGAAGAGCCCAAAACTATGGCCACTCATCAAGATGGGGCAGGCCCTTCCGGTACTCGATCTGGGAAGACATATCTCAAGAACTACACCAGAGTAGACCCGAAAGACATATATGCAGAACTTGCAAAACCCGCAAAGTAGAAAAGACTTCGTTTGCAGAAGAATCCTATTAGAGATGAAAGAGCCAAGGAGTCTACCTTCAAGTTTGACATAATTGCTCAGCTGGCCAACATTCCGGCGCGAGTAACGCTTTATGAATTGTTGAGATTATCAAAATCAACACGTGAAGCGTTAAGAGAGGCCTTGGCAGACTCTGAGTCATTTTTAGCTCAGATAGTCGAGCCGGCCAATGAAGAACAGGACTCTTGCCCCCGCTATCACCAAGTGAGGAGGCAGATTCCACAAATTGTCTTCTCTCCAGAAGATATGCAGGTGAGGAATATAAATCATAACAGGCCTTTATATTTCACCGGATATGTCGGATCCACAAAGGTGGACCGAATTCAAATTGATCCGGGTTCTGTGCTAAGTGTCTACCCAGAAGGTTGATGCAGCTGTTAGGGATTTCCCTCCATCGTCTGACACCAACCAATACAATGATATATGGGTTTAATGCCAATAATAGCCGTCCCCTCGGAAAAATCCGACTCCAATGTCAAATCGGAGATTTGAGGACGGAGGCTACGTGCTACGTTATTGATGCAGATACCTCCTACAATATTTTATTCGGACGGCCTTGGATCCACGCTCACATGATAGTCCCGTCGACTCTTCACCAATGCATGAAATATTGCGATGAGGAAGGAGAAGTCCGGATACTAATTGCCCATAAGCAACCATTCAAAGGGCTGGAGAATTACTTCACGGATGCTGCGCTTTATAAACCATCCCATGAAGTCTCTAATGATGATTGCAGCAAGCTTCAAGAGCCCAATGACAGTGGCAATGAAGCAGATACTGAATATGAGTTTCCTGAAGAAGACGATGGGGTTGACTATGAAATTAACCCTCACTTAGATTTTAGTTTCAGTCTTAGTGATAATATAACCAATGTAATAGAGAGTGAATGGGTTATTAATGAGAATATGAAGTTAGTCTACGAGCATGCTGTAGCTACTGAGTCTGAACCCTCTTGTACTTCCACTAAAGTGGATGGCCTATCCGAACTTGAAGTTCTGGCGGCATATCATTTGCCACTTAGGTTATCCCTCCTCTCTCGGTCTAAAATAGTTGAGGGAAAAGGTCACTACTTCGAAGTGCCTCCTCGACGAGGATCCCAAAGGCCGATTATGTTCGGCAGGGTAATTACGTCACCCCGGCGAAGACAAAGTAGTGAAAGTGACGAACAAATATCACCCCAATTTCACCTGTATAAACAAAAATCCCAGCAAATGATGGAGAAGATGGGTTATAATTTTACCCAGAAATCGGGATTAAACTTTGGAAAAGGGCGATGGAATCTTATACCCTCGTTCAGACCAAGAGGAAAGAGCCCTGATTATTATCAGAAGACTCGCAGGGGGTTGGGCTATGTATCTACTCCTCCCTCATCACCCTCCGGACAAGAAGAGAGTTCTTCGGCCAAGGAAGATACATCTTCATCCAATCATGATTCAGATCAAAGTACCGGCGCCTGGTTTCAGTCCTTGATGACCAATATGGTTTCAGCCGCATCAGAAAACGATGAGGAACCAATTGATGTCCAGGATGATTCTTGGGCTAAGCATATGTACACTTTCTGGGATGTTCGCTTTGAACAACATGACCCGCCCACTGAAGACAAATTGGTTCAAGTTAATATGGGAACGGAAGAAAACCCGAAACCCATCTTCATAAGCGAGACGCTAACCCCATGGGAAAAGGAGGGACTTATATCTCTTATTAAAGATTATATAGACGTGTTCGCATGGAATTATGAAGACATGCCTGGGCTTGACCCTCAAATTGCCACGCACCGGTTAAATATAAAAGAAGATGCCAAACCTGTTAAATAACAACAGAAGCGTTTTCAACCGGAATTGATGGAGGCAATAGTTGCTGAGGTCAACAAACTTATAAAATCGGAATTCATCCGTGAAGAGCAACATCCTGATTGGGTGGCTAACATAGTGCCAGTTCGTAAGAAGAACGACAAAATCCGGATATGCATCGATTTTAGAGATTTGAACGCTGCATGTCCTAAGGATGAATTTCCACTTCCCATCAACGATGTGATGATCGATAATACTTGTGGTTACGAGAGGATGTCCTTTATGGATGGCTTCTCAGGATATAACCAGATCAAGATGCACCCAGATGATGAAAAACATACAGGTTTTAGAACACCGCTGGGGGTATACTGTTACACGGTGATGCCATTCGGATTAAAGAACGCCGGTGCTACCTACCAACGTGCGATGAGCACTATATTCATAGAACACCTGCGCAAGACGGTAGAGTGCTATGTGGATGATTTAGCGGTCAAAAGTAAAAGTAAAGGGGACCACCTTCAGGACTTAAGAACGGTCTTCGATCTCATGAGGAAACATCATTTAAAGATGAATCCCACTAAGTCATTTATGGGGGTGTCGAGTGGGAAATTCCTTGGGTTCATAATAACTTTAAAAGGAATTTTCCTCAACCCTGAAAAGGTAAAAGCAATTAGCGAGATGCCGCCTCCCCTCAATCTTAAAGAATTGAGGGGGTTACAAGGAAAGCTCGCCTATATTCGGCGCTTCATTTCCAACTTATCTGGACGATGCCAGCCATTCTCCAAACTTATGAAAAAAGGGGTTTCTTTTGTATGGGATGAGGCATGTCAACAGGCCTTTGATGACCTCAAAGAATACCTCACCAAACCTCCCGTTCTTATGGCACCAGTCCCTGGGCAGCCCTTCCTTATATATGTAAGGGCCATGGATAATGCTTTAGGAGCATTACTTGCTCAATATAATGAGCACGGCCATGAACATACCCTCTATTATTTAAGCAGGACAATGATCGGGACCGAATAGCGGTATACCCCGATTGAAAAGGAATGTTTAGTCCTAGTGTTCGCTATTCAGAAAATGCGACACTATCTTTCTGGGCAAACAATTCATGTCATATTACGGGTTAATCCCCTGAAAATTCTGATGACAAAATCGAGATCCTTAAATGGTCGGTTAGCAAAATGGGCTCTGCTATTGTCACCCTATGATATACACTTCGTTCCTCAAAAAGCCATGAAGGGACAGGCAATTGCCTATTTCTTAGCAGACCATCCAATCTGGTCTAATTCCAAACAGACGTCAGAGGTTAACACAGTTAGCAAGGAAAAACCATGGCAAATGTTCTTTGATGATGCTGCCAGACGATCTGCTGCTGGAGTGGGGGTTATGCTGATATCCCAACATAAACATATATTACATAACGGTTACTCATTAACAGAACCGTGCACGAATAATATGGCAGAATACAACGCACTAATTATCGGCCTAAAAATGGCTCTGCAACTGGGGGTGAATTATTTAGAGGCATATGGAGACTCTAAACTCATCGTCAATCAGATGACGGGTGAGTATGAAGTCAGACATGAAGCCCTCATCCCCTATCATCAGCTAACCATTGAACTAGCAGGGTACTTTGAGCAATTTTATATCTCTCATATATCTCGGAATGAGAATGTATATGCAGATGCCCTTGCCGCATTAGCAGCAACATTGGCGATCCCGCTGGGTGAAGCAAAAAGCATTACTATTGGAAGCAGACAGCTCCTCCATCCAGATACTGTTTTTCAAAATAAAGAAGTATGCCAAGCAGGCTTAACTTTGAAACCCCATGATTGGCGATTTCTGTTTGTGGATTATGCTTTACATGGGATATTACCAGAAGATCCAAAGGAAGCCACCTCGATAAAGAGGAAGGCTCAGGGATTTTATTATGACCATAAGCTTCAGACTTTATATAGAAAGTCAAGAGATGGTCTTCTACTACGCTGCTTGTCAAAAACAGAAGCAGATGAAGTGCTGAGAGAAACACACGATGGAGTATGTGGAGCTCATCAGCTCAGTCCAAAGCTCGGAGACCGCATAAGAAGGCTGGAATACTACTGGCCGAGCATGATTACAGAAATAATGGCATACGCTAAACGGTGTCATGCATGCCAAATACATGCTAATTTTATACACCAACCCCCAGAATACTTGCATAATACCATTGCTAGTTAGCCATTTGAGGCATGGGGAATGGATATTGTGGGGCCTATAACTCGCCCGTCATCTAGAGGACATCGGTTTATTCTTGCAATAACCGTTTATTTTTTCAAAATGAGCCGAAGCTGTACCCATGAAAGAGGTGAAAGCGACAGATGTGATCAAGTTCATCAAGCATCACGTCATTTACCATTTTGGTGTTCCCCGACGGATCATTCATGATAATGTCCGCAATTCATCAGTCAGGGATTCTCCAGATTCTACAATAAGATCAGAATCAAAGATATTGATTCAACGCCATATAACCCCACGGCTAATGGGTTGGCCGAAGCCTTCAACAAGACGATTATTAAACCCTTCGGAAGTTCGTCTCTTCCAATAAACGGGATTGGGATGAGAAGCTAGGAGAGTGCCTGTGGGTTTATCGCACCACTGTTCGCACCCCAACAAAAGCTACCCCGTTCTCTTTGGTTTACGGAAGCGAGGCCATCTTGCCTCTTGAAATCCAGATACCATCATTAAGAGTGGTCTTAGCCACAAAGATGACGACAGAAGAGCGCCATCAACAAAGATTGAAAGAACTAGAGGCGTTGAATAAAAAGCGTCTCAGGGCTCAACAACAAATTGAGTTGTATCAAGCCCGAATCTCACAAGCGTTCAATAAGAACGTTAAACCAAGGACCTTTAAACAAGGAGACTTGGTTCTGGCTATTAAAAGGCTAATGGTGCTAACCCACAAAACTAAGGGTAAATTTGAACCCAAGTGGGAAGGACCATTTGTTGAGGAGACTGTATACTTCAGTGGAGCCTATCGCCTAATGAATCAGAATGGCGACAGGATGATGATGCCGATCAATGGCAAATTTCTAAAGAAATACTATACTTAATATCCCTGGAAGTACGCGCCTCCAATCTTCTTCTTAGGCATGCGCAATTGAGCGCCTCTAACCTAAATTTGATGGATCCTAACCCGACCATCGTGGTGTGCCCAGTCTAAGTTACGCGAGAGAGCCTTGGACCGCCTCCACTTGTTCAAGTTACGCAATTGAGCGCTTGGACTTCTCCTTACGCATGCGCAATTAAGCGCCTCTGACCTAAATCTTGGTGTGCCCAGTTCAAATTACGTGAGAGAGCCTTGAACCGCTTCCAATTTTCTTCTTAGGCATGCGCAATTGAGCGCCTCTGACCTAAATTTGATGGCTCCTAACCCGACCATCGTGGTGTGCCCAGTCTAAGTTACGCGAGAGAGCCTTGGACCGCCTCCACTTGTTCAAGTTACGCAATTGAGCGCTTAGACTTCTTCTTAGGCATGCGCAATTGAGCGCCTCTGACCTAAATTTGATGGATCCTAACCCGACCATCGTGGTGTGCCCAGTCTAAGTTACGCGAGAGAGCCTTGGACCGCCTCCACTTATTCAAGTTACGTAATTGAGCGCTTGAACTTCTTCTTAGGTATGTGCAATTGAGCGCCTCTGACCTAAATCTTGGTGTGCCCAGTTCAAGTTACGCGAGAGAGCCTTGAACCACCCCCAATCTTCTTCTTAGACATGCGCAATTGAGCGCCTCTGACCTAAATTTAATGGATCCTAACCCGACCATCATGGTGTGCCCAGTATAAGTTACGCGAGAGAGCCTTGGACCGCCTCCACTTGTTCAAGTTACGCAATTGAGCGCTTGGACTTCTTCTTAGGTATGTGCAATTGAGCGCCTCTGACCTAAATTTGATGGATCCTAACCCGACCATCATGGTGTGCCCAGTCTAAGTTACGCGAGAGAGCCTTGGACCGCCTCCACTTGTTCAAGTTATGCAATTGAGTGCTTGAACTTCTTCTTAGGCATGCGCAATTGAGCGCCTCTGACCTAAATTTGGTGTGCCCAGTCTAAGTTACGCGAGAGAGCCTTGGACCGCCTCCACTTGTTCAAGTTACGCAATTGAGCGCTTGAACTTCTTCTTAGGCATGCGCAATTGAGCGCCTCTGACCTAAATCTTTGTGTGCCTAGTTCATGTTACGTGAGAGAGCCTTGAAGCGCCTCCAATTTTCTTCTTAGGCATGCGCAATTGAGCGCCTCTGATCTAAATTTAATGGATCCTAACCCGACCATCATGGTGTGCCCAGTCTAAGTTACGCGAGAGAGTCTTGGACCGCCTCCACTTGTTCAAGTTATGCAATTGAGCGCTTGGACTTCTTCTTAGGCATGCGCAATTGTGCGCCTCTGACCTAAATTTGATGGATCCTAACCCGATCATCGTGGTGTGCCCAGTCTAAGTTATGCGAGAGAGCCTTGGACCGCCTCCACTTATTCAAGTTACGCAATTGAGCGCTTGAACTTCTTCTTAGGCATGCGCAATTGAGCGCCTCTGACCTAAATTTGGTGTGCCCAGTTCAAGTTACCCGAGAGAGGCTTGAACTGCCTCCAATTTTCTTCTTAGGCATGCGCAATTGAGCGCCTCTGACCTAAATCTGGTGTGCCCAGTTCAAACTACGAACCGCCTCCAGTCTTCTTCTTAGGCATGCGCGATTGAGCGCCTCTGACCTAAATGTGGTGTGCCTAGTTCGAATTATGAACCGCCTCCACTTGTTAAAGCATGCGCAATTGAGAGCCTCTGACCTAAATTTGATGAATTACCCAGCGCCGACTAGGCAATGGGAAGAGAATTAGTTTCTCGCCAACCCTTTCATGCTGGGGGTAAAAGCATGAATTGCCCAACGCCGCTAAGGTAAAGGGAAGAGGAAAAGTATGACATTTAAGCTCAAGTAAAATTCTCGACAACTCACCATGTTGAGGGGAATAACATGGCTAGCCCAACTCAAACGGTAGTTGGTAAAAGGCTAATCAAATCCGTTGATAGCTGGGGGTTTGCTAAAAATCCCATAAAACCCTGTCATGTTAAGCTCTTACCTTTGACAGTATGATTTGGGATACTTTGCCTAAGATAAACAATTTTTGATGACAAGCTATTTGTTATGCAAGCAAATTTCCTAGCCAACAAGTAAAAGAATCAAAAAGGAGTTATCTTTATTCAAAAGAAACAGATTTACAAAAGAAGCCAGGAGAATCAGTAAAGTCCTTCTATTACAAAGTTCTTATTACAGAGAAAAAAAAAACAAAAAGAATGAAGAAATAAAAGAATAGAAAAAAACTATGAATCTCCTAGGAGCTTCAACTTATTCATCGCCTCGTCAACTACTTGACGACGAGTTGCTTCCACGGAGTGTTGAGCCTGACGGAGCAAGTCATCGTCATTCATTGCAAGTTGCTGAGTTAAATGCTGACGATACTCTTCCGTAGCACGGCTTCTTATTGTCTCCTCCTGCTCAACCTGTTCCCGTTGAAGGATCAGCACTTCCCGCTTTTTAACGGCTTCCCCTAATTGAAGCTCGTTGGTTACTAAGACCGCCCGAGCTTTAGCAATGGTTTCCTGGGCTCTAAGGATGGCGGCCTGACTCCTCCCAATCTAGGAGTCCACCGCCTCCAAACCTTTAGTGATGGACTCCCAACTAGCCTGGAGCTCTGCCAATTCCCGAGACCATCCTTCTTCTTGATGCATTAACTCCTCTTGACGTGCCGCTAGCTCCACCCGAAGCCGCGCTAACTCTATCGTGGTAATCGCTTTCACGTCCGCTTGGCGAACTGTGTCTAGCATACGCACTTGCTCTTCTAAGTCTGCAAGGCGGGCCCGATAAGGAGCTGCTCGGTCTCGTCCCCCGATCCTTTCAATATTATCCAAATAACTGAATAACATCGGACG
Source organism: Dracaena cambodiana (assembly GCA_036321105.1). Taxonomy (NCBI): domain Eukaryota; kingdom Viridiplantae; phylum Streptophyta; class Magnoliopsida; order Asparagales; family Asparagaceae; genus Dracaena; species Dracaena cambodiana. The sequence goes on along the minus strand of JAYEPQ010000006.1, from coordinate 2,608,939 downwards.
TCCCAGGCTAAGGAAATCTCTTCCGGTGAGCGTCATCTCAATGCATCTTCTTAGCAACCGCATAAAATCATTAACACTGTAGTTGAAGATTTCTTCAAGAGGGTCTACAGTGTATGTATTTAAGGCAGGCAGTGCTAAAGAAGGCATCGCTGGAGAAGGAGCGATATCCAAGGGAATTGAAGAGGAAGAAGCCCGTCCCTGTACCAGACTCATAATATGCGGGGCCAGTAAAGCCAATGCAGATCTGGCTGAACTGGGAACCCGAGGAGAAGCATCACTATTACAAATCACCTGGGCAGCGCCACCAACAGGAGAAGATGAGGGAGCATTTCCACCAGAAGCTCCTCCGGTGGCAGAAGTAGCTTCAAATGAGAACCTCAAGTTCTTCTCATCCCCTGCAGGAACACTAGGAGCTGGAGGAGTTGCATGTGTCTCAGCAACTACAATGATAGATGGTGTCAAAATAACTGACTGAGGAGCAGAAGGTGCACCAGAGACCACTGGAAAGGTCTCTGTGGAGCAGACCGGTGGCGTTGGTGACGGCATACTGGGAGACGGTGTGGCCTCTTTTGCAGCGGCCGCAATAACAACTTCCGTTCTCTCGTCACTCCTTAGTTCGTCAATGGGAGGAATTGATGAGGGAACTGGACATATGGTCGGTGTAAAATAGTCAGCGTCAAATTCGCTTGCGGAGCTGCCCAAACCACCCAACAAGCCAGTCATGCCCAAATAGTCCACCCTATCATCAGACTCCACCTGGGTAGTTGAGTGCATTGGCGAGAGAGGCTAACCACCTGCATTTCAGGAAGCAAGCAGATGGTGTTACGTATAATGATAAAGTAGATAAAATGGACAAAGAGCTTAAGAGCTGAAGGAACTATACTTGGAGATACAAGTCCAGTTGTTGGACTTGAAGGGGGACCCACCGTCATCTCCAAAAGCGTACCCATCTCACTACCAAGTGGTTGCGCCGCAGGGTGTTCAACAGGTTCTACGGTCGGAGGAGCTGGAACCTCGGGAACACTTGGAGCTCCAGCAGGCTCACTCTCCCCTGCCGGCACTGGAGGCAGAGTTGAGGCCAGCAGATCTGAAGCAAATTTGACAGCTGCTTCTTGAGGGGCTAATAGGATTCCTGGAGCCAACTTTTTCTTCTTTGTGGCAGGCCCTCTCTTTGGGGCACCGCGGCGTTTGAGGGTCAGACTCCAAGGGCGAATGACGACAGGTTGGGGAACACCTCCAACATCAGAGTTGTCATCATTACTATTATCATCATCATCGCCAGACTCGCTGACGTCGGATGGTTCAGCCGCGGCACCAAGGAATTCATCCATTCCTTTCACTCTAACTCTGGAAGCACCTTGGCGGCTAATGTAGAAAGCCTCAATCACCTTGCAACAGCTTCGGTTGATGGAGAAGTGAGGCACGTCCGCATTTGCAACACTATACCATGTGCAAAAGCTGAGAGTCATGGCCAATTCTGGCGACTTCTGTGGAAGGGCAAATTCAGCTCCGGTCCCACCAGCTGCGAAATGAAACCAGCCGCGGGCACCCTCGTACAAATTCCCCTCATAAGCAATACTCTTGCTTGGATTACCCACATAAAGTTGGGAATATCCAAATTGGCGAGCAAAGCGGCTAGGGATGTACGGTTCGATAAGACATTTGCTATCTTGACGGTACACCAGATGCCCGGGCCGGATATTGAGAAGCCAACAGAATGCTCCGGAGGATAAGGCAGTAAAATTGTTTGCTCCTGCAATATCCTTCAACTTCAATCCGTATCCTCCACCAGAAAAGTCGGGGAAGCACCTGAAAATCTCATAGTTCTGGTATTGCCGGAGAGTCTTATGGATTTGGGACATATAGTGGTGCTTCCATGTGGAGCGTTCGTATAGCTCCACAAAGTAACACTTGTCACCTAAGCGGCGTGAAGCAGCACTCATCAAAGATGGGCAGTGTAAAATGAGCCATGCCATCAGATAAGTGTAAGGAAGCTCCACCCTAGGATTCAGAGTCTTCACCGGGGCGATCTCTTTCGATTTGCCTTTCCCTTTTCCCTTGCCCTTATCGGCAGGGATGAAGTCGTTGCAGAGTGTTGGCAATCCATACTGTAGATTGCACACTATAGCGGGAAGAAGTCCGAAAGGACGACCGTATGCAAGGAGGACAGCTGGATAGACCACAGTCATTGCAATTTCCTATTTTGGTAGTGATGGCACTACACATCTCTTTAGCCACAGCATCAAGGACCCAACAATAAGGCCTCTGTTAGACACTGGGGACTGAGCCTGATAGTGGTAACTCTTGAAAGAGATACCAGGACCGAATCCACCTTCATTGGATTCAGTGGTATAATACATGAGCCAGGTCTTGGCAATGCGATGATCGATCTCTGTGATGTAGACAGGAGCATGGCCATGGATAGTTGCTGAACTATCCTTAAAATTCAAATTGGCGAATAGGTAATCAGCCCATTTCTTGTGGCCGATACCTTGATTACGCACACCTGCTAAGTCAGCACAGATGCGGTAATGACACATCATCTTCCAGTATGTGGCATAGATGCGCTCGTCCTTCGCCAGTAACATGTTCAACTCCTCGGTAGTGGGGATATACTCCTCGTAGGGGACTTCGCCCATTGAAAGCCCAGAGACTTCAAATATCTTGTGGAGAGCAAACCCTAGCTCACCCACTGGCGTAAAAAGAGTGCAGGTTTCGGGGTTGTACATCTCAAGAAAGCAGAAGAAATGATAAGCACTATGAGGGAACCCGAATTGAACGTTTCTAATGGCCTTGTACAGACCAGTCTCCTTCAGAATGGGTTCATGAGAGTCTAACATGTACTGAACAAGGTGGGCCCACCACATGTTGCCAGAAGAGTAGACCCAGCCAGGCATCCTAAAGTCGCTAGCCGGGTATTGGCCTTCTTTCACTAGGAACTCACTTAAGAAAGTCCTTGCGCGGATCGGAACTTCCCCTACTGGGAGCTCCTTGCCAAAACGGCCTGGAAGCAAACCAGTAATACATCTAGTGGGGCCATCTTGATAAACCCCATGGGCGGTTAATCTACCTGTTGGGACGCCATCCTGTTCTTGAGTTAGTCCCCACTTTAACTCCCGAGGCATCGCCAGCCTCTGAAGATAGATCAGGGGATAGCTACGATCCATTCCAGGCAGAAATATTAAAACTTTACCAGAGTTATATAGCTACATGCAATTCTCTTCAGATAGGATCTCGTTTGATTGCCCCATCTGGTCCCCAAAGAGAAATGCCAGTTTCTCTAATGCTTCTCTGTTCACATCTTCAAAGGCTGCATCAGTGATAATTTCACGTGCAGTAGTGGGATGATATTTTATCAACTTCTCCCTGCGCCCTCTTGAATCTGGTTTGTAAGCAGCCAGGATGGTGGTGAAGCGAAATTGAGCTGATGGGTCAGAACCCCCAGCAAAGCCAAAATAGTGCTTATGGGGAAGAGCTTCCGCTGAGTACCCTACTGCAAAAAGAAGAACCAGAGTTAGAGAAATTTATGCAAAACATAAAATTTTTTCTAAGTATGGACGCGCGAAGCTAAAAATTAGACCGCGCTAAGCTAAAAGTAACTCCGCGCGAAGCTAAAAATTAGACCGCGCAGAAGTCAAAATAGCCTCGCGTTTCAACGCGACTGCTACTCAAAATAGCCTCGTGTTTCAATGCGACTGCTACTCAAGACAGCCTCGCGTTTCAACGCGACTGCTACTCAAGATAGCCTCGCGTTTCAATGCGACTGCTACTTAAAATAGCCCCGCACTTCAAAATGCGAGGATGACGCGATAGCTTCGCGTAAGAAGAAAGCCAGAGGCTTTTCTTCTTCTCCAAGCCTTACGGCCGGAGTACGGAGATCTCGCCGATAAAAGAGGAGATCAATCAGTTAGAATCAAGCCAAATCACTCTAAAAGTGTTTTAAAAAGCCTCGATAGAAAGATTCTTACCCCCAATAGGCGAAGCGTGGGCTGGAGCGTCGCCGCCATGACCGCTGCCTCCACTGCTTGTGCCAATCGAAGACGATGGGGCTGCGCGAGAAGAGGCACAAGTTTTGGGCGCCATTTCTCAAAAAGTTGAGGAAAATCGACAGAAAAAGTTGAAGGAAATCGGTCGGAAAATGTTCGGGTTGCCTGAGCTCTGATCGCCTGAATCTCTAAGGTCTTTGGAAAATTCTCAAGTGAAGTGAGAAGGATAAGGAATAGAGATTTCATTTAAATGAAAGAAACCACCTCTTGGAGTTCATCGCGAATTTCGGAGAAAATGACTGATCAGTTACTCTTCAAAAACGCAAAGCTATTAGCCTCGCGTAACGATGGAAAACGTGAAGTTATTAACTCTGTGCAACTCCACAAAATGCGAGGATAACTTGGTATTTTAGCTTCGCGTTCCTATAAAGAACTTGGATTTTCGGTGAGTGCGATTAGGCACTTCCATCCAAGTTAAAATGATCTTTACCCGATCATCTTGGTATTAATGATCTAAGTTACGCAAATGAGCCTTAGATTATTTTACCAAAATTATAAACCATCTATTTGTTGAGCAAGCAAGATTCTTGAAGCCGACAGATAGAGAGGAAAATAATTTGCCTTTATTTCATAAAAGAAAAAAAGATTACAGAAGAAGAGAAAGTTATAGCTCTCCCAAAAACTTCTACATATTCATCGACTCATCAATAACCTAACGGTGAGATTCCTCCGCGGGGTGTTGAAACTCAATTCCAGGATTCACATACAAGAGATCTCCTCTGCAAATGTCAACTATAATCTGTTTGAAGTTCTTAGTGGATTATCTGAAGATACTGCTATAAGAATTCTAATGAAGATGCACAAGATGAACTTGGAGTGCTGCAAGCCCTTATATAATCATCTCTATCGCTTTGGAAAGCAACAGAGATTGTCATCTAACAGAAATGATCCTCAAGAAAACTTAATGGGCTGCCGTAGAGTTCTTGTAACTCCTTCAAAAGGAGCCAGAGGCTTGAAAACTGCAATGCATATGTTTCTGGCTTCCTTAGAGTTACTTTCGCTGATGAAGATGGGTGCACAGCTAGCTTTTGAAGACATATCAGGGAAGAGCTACACTCCACGTAGACTGGAGATGTCAGCAAGTCATCAGACTGAATCCGGTTCACTGCAAAGGAAGAATCAGGAGTTCCACAAAATTTGAAAAATCTTCTAAATATAAGAACGTGGAGCTAAGGATAACCCCGCGTGCAGTTAAAGAAATAGCCTCGCATTTTAAAACGCAGAGGATGACGCGATAACTTCGCGTAACAGAGTTTCTCTCTGCCTTTTCTTTAATAAGCCTCGCGATTAAAACGCAACTACTAATTAAGATAGCCCCGCGTTTCAAGCGCGAGGATGACGCGATAACTTCGCGTAGAGAAAGATCCGAGTTCCTCTCTGACTTCTCCTTCAAGCCTTATGGCTGGAGAACAACGGCGATCTCGCCTGTGAAATAACAATTGGCCGGTTTAAACCGAGCCAAAACATCTCAGAATGGTTCTTAGAAGATCAAAAGTTAAGGTTTTTACCTTCAAAAAATCGCTGCAGAGACTGGTTCGCTGCAGTGTCTACTTCCACGGCCAACGTGCATGAAGCCGCGCTCTTCTGGAGAGACATCCTAATGATGAAAATTTATGGAAAGTTAAACGGAGATCGATTGAAGATCGTTCGTTGACATCGTTCGCTCAGTTGCAGGAGCTCCAGACTCTTCAAATCTCCGAATGAAGAAGAAGATGAGCCGAGATCTCTATTTAAACAGGATTTCCGCCGCTTGGTATTTGGCGTAGAAATTCAAGAGTAATTAATGAAATAATTACTCATTTCACGGAAAAAGTGAAGATGATTAGCTCCGCGTAAGCGAGCATGACGCGAGGTAAACTTGGTATTTTAACTCTGCGTTTAAGGTCCAAAGTATTTTAAAATTTGCTAAATTCTAAACCATTTTGAAAACTTTGGAGGGGGTTCTGTTGGCAGTAAAAATTTCTAAGTAAATAGGATTTTTCACAATAGAACGCAGAGCTAACTCAATAGCTCCGCATCTGGCTAGTTTTAGCCTCGCATTTGAGTAAAACGCGGAGATGATCAATAGCTCCGCATTAGCCCGCATTCTGGTTATTTAGTGCCGCGTTTTGATGCGATTAAACCTCCGCGTGAGCAGATAACCAGAATCTCAAATTGATTGAGATTATGATTTGGGCTTATCCAAACACCCAAATTGAGTCCAATCATAACTCTAAATCAAGAGATTTAAATCAAAACTAAGATATTTGATTGGAATCCTTAGATAGAAAATCTTGCATTAACCTGGGGCTATAAATACTTTCTTGGTGAAACCCTAGGGGTCTTCTTTTGGGTCCTTTGGCAATTCAAGTACGCGAGAGAGCCTTGAAGTCAGGGATCTTCCTTTTTTCTTTCGGCTGGTATTCTTCTTCTTTCTTTCGGTATCTTAGAGAATTCAAGATACGCACAGAGCCATGAGTTCGGGAAAGACCAGAGAAGATCGTCTACAGTCGGCCGTTATCTTCAAGAGAGAAGAGTTCGACGTTCGATCGGCCAAAGGAGCTACTTGACAGATCCCATCGCCACAGATCCCACACGATATATTGTAAAAGAGAGCGATTGAAGTATAAAATCCTCTCGTTTGTTCTCTTTTTCATCTTGTTCACTTTCATTGTAATCTAAGTTGTATTCAATGGAAGGAAGCAAAGAAACTTCTGCGGCGAACAGATATATTCTCAGACGAAAGTTATAAGGTCTTCTCTTTCATTAGGAGACAAACTTTCGCTAATTATGAATATGGGTTTAGGATTGGCTTCATTACCCATATTTACTTGAACCACCTTATCTTCGGTAGGTGGTTCGCGCTGCTCGAAGTGCATGTACCATTGGACATCGAGATACTTAAGTAACACTTCATCTTGGGGAAGAGTCAGTTCATTTCATCTAGGATCGGATTAGCAGACGTCATGCTCGCAGTCAGCTCCTTAAATAATACCCCCAGACTGATATCTGAATCACAATCAAAATTTTCTGTATTTTGGTAGATCATGTCTTTTATATCCGAAGGATCGGATGTTGTGACATATCACAACTCCCTGTCGGTTGTATAATAATAATCTGGTTCTTTTTCTTCAGGGATGAATGAGCGAAGAAGCCTTCGACGTCCCTTGCCAATATTTAATCATGGCCTTCGGATGAAGTCATATCCCATTTTCTCTATCATTCGGAATGACTTTGGTCCACAATGATAGAACTAAGGGGTTTCCTAATCTTCATCTTCACTATATTCGGATAAGACTGCACACGGTCAAACCCTTCCAAAAAGAATTGGGTTTTGATCGACCTGGAGAGCATGCATGATTTGTTTATTAATCGTGATAAGCAGTAGTAGGATAACTACAATTGATATTAATATGTCCGCATGCTATTCTTATGATGCATGACATGAATGGCCATCGGTTTGATAGTTGTTTGGTGTTAGAATATCAAATCATAACGCCTAACTTTGTCTTTCTTGAACTAGTCGAGGTTGAACTTAGAGTAATTTAAGTCTCAAACTATTTGACCCTCAATTTGACGAAAATGATAGGAGAATGTTATACCTCAACTCCAGACAATTGAAAGTTGACAGTTTCATCGTGAATGCTGTTGTATTTCACAATTGTTTTTAAAAGAATGTGAGCATCATCCCCAGTGATGCAGACACGACGGTCGTGAGCCTCACACAAAATATTAGCTTTTCGGTGGGCTCAAATCTGAAGTCATTGTCATCGCATAACTAAAATTCTGAGAAAGTTTTAGAGAGCAAGTTTCTTTCATGTGTGTCTTATGGACTACATGACCTTGAAGATAAGGCTTATGCTTTTAGTCTTGGGTACAAAATGGATGCCATTTTGAAGATGAGCACGTGTGATGACTTGAATACACTAATGCCAATTTGAAGCTCTTGCGTAGAATGAGACATGCAAGTGTTATGACAAATCTCACATGCGATCTGAGACATGCGAGTATTATGACACGTCTCGTATGGGAGCTGAGACCTACGAGTGTCATGGCAAGCCTCGTATGGGAGCTGAGACATACGAGCGTCATGATAAATCTCGCACGGGAGCTGAGACATGCGAGTCTTATGGCAAGCCTCATTCAGGAGCTGAGACATGCAAGCATCATTTTGAACTCTGTATTAAGGCTGAGGAGCTCTGTGTGAAACTTTGAGTTGCTTGAGTTGCATATCTTCATCTTCCGGATAGATAGCAAGATGGCGTCATGCTCAGTTAAATAAAAATATTTTCAACCGCAAAGCCTGGAAGTCTTAACTAGTTTTTAGTTTAGTTGAACTTGGGAGAGATCTCTTACCAAGATTGATGTTTATTTCATAATACAACTATGTTGGCTTGGTTGATTGTCATGCTGTAAACCTCACAAACGATATGAGGAAATGGGGAAGCTTTGGGAACTTCGTAGATCTCATTCACTCCCAGTTGAATCAATTCTTAATGCAAAGGAAAATAATCAACTTTTTGGTGATTTGCTAAGCTCGTATCAGGTTGAAGTGTCTTTACAGACTGGTAGGAGAGTTGCCCATTTTTTTTTTGAACCATTTAGATATTATTGCAGTTCGCCATATTGGCTGTTGCTTAGATGATGGATATAGTCTCACATGACAGAAACAAATCCGATGTTGCTTTGGCAGGTTTTGTTTGCCTTTCTTAGACATGACAGCTTCTTTAGGGTTAGAAAAGAGAGCTCTTTTCTCATGTGGAACTATATGTTGTATGGATGGGCTCTGATCAATCTTAACATAGCAAGCCCTGCAGGAAGAATAAGTTGTTTAAGTATCACTCTGCATGTGAGTGAGATGTCACTTTTGGTTTTTTCATGTGACTGAGCTTCATTAGGATTGCATGCTGAAGCTAAGTCTGATCAAGATTGTAATTTTGATATGCTTGTTTCTTTGTAACAAATTTGAGCATTCTTGAAATACGGATGGCCCTACCCCTGGGTGGACTGTGGGAAGACAAGAAACTCCCTAAAACACTGGACCTACATCCTTGGATGGTTCGTGCAAGATTCCTTGAATTGCAACATATGAGAATCATGTACTGAGTGATTTATGTAAGGTTGAGCTCTATGTCTGCTTGAGCTCGCATGGACTTAGCCTCTCATCTGATTTGGTCAAGATTGGGCTGAGCCTTATGTATGATCTAATTCACACTAGGTTGAGCCTCGCATCTGATTGCTTGAGCCTCATAATCAATGCAGGCTTCACAAGTTATGAGTGTTCTTTAAGGATCTCGAGGCCAATGTTGGATTCAACTTGATTTTAAACTTGACCCAATTTCTGTAGCACGAACAGTGAGAGTATCATCATGCACCATGAGTTTTGAATTCTCACTGGAGAGAATTTGGTTGGGTTTATCTTAAATTGATGTATATACTGGTCACATTTCCTAATTTTGAAGATAACATTTCTCAGACTAAAGTATCCTTCTCTTCTTTGGATGCATTTGAATTGTTTACAATATTTGATTTTGATGTTTTGACCATAATCTTTCTCAATCCTCTTGAGCGTTAGATAATTATTACTTATCCAATATAGTTAAATAAGCCCCTTCGAACTATGTTGCACGAGTTACATGGGGATCAAGCTACTCAGATAGCTTGCCGAGGGTACAGGGGGCAGCGCCCCCAGCCCAAATTTTTTTATGAGAATTGGCTATTGATTTCCTTATAAATTCCCTTCAAATATCTATGCCAAGGAGATAATTCGCTTCATGAGTAGCACAGGTAAAATGGAGCAGAAGTTCATCTTGGACCCGTTCATCTTCTGAAAAAGATTTTGAAGATTCACATTCAGAATATGTACTGGAAGAAGAGTATAGAGGCACACCCTTATGTGTATCTGAAGAGACGTGCGGTGGGGCGCTCAAAGCAGAGCGCTTCAAAAAATTGCACCCAATGCTCCCTGCGCGCACCTAAAGGTGTTGTGCATTCCTTATATGCGCCTGAGGGTGCACGCTCCTTATGAGCGAGACAGCGCGCTCGTAGGCGCGCACGTGCTTTTGGGCACGCATGCGGGTCTTGCGCTATGCATTTTCCACTGTCGCACTTGCGGGCGGGTGCAAGGGCTGTAGTTTTCTCTGTGTGGAGCATTTCCGACTATAATTTATCAGTGATTGCTTCTTTTATAATGTTGACACATGCACGTTGGGCCTTGCGTCTTCTCCGTCGGTCTTGATTTTTTTTTTGTGACCGTATTAAAGTTGAGCTTGGCTTAGGGATAGGCAATTATACCGTATCCTTGTTTAGAGGCGATAACGCCTTATTTTTGTTGATAGACGATGACGTCTTATTTTTTATTATGGACGATACCGCCTCCTATTTTTCGGCCGTCACCAGACGATAACACCTGGGCTTCGAGTCTAAAGAATCGACGATAACATCGGATTGCATCGTTGTTTTCTCTTCAATGAAGAGAGGCTCCCACTGTAGTCGTCAATTCTTGTATGCCCGAAAATTGGGATCTGATCTTCCATTGCAAATTTACTTTTGAATTATAATAATAAAAGAAACTAACAAGAAAATCTGAGTTATAAGAATGGGGAAACGATTGATTTTAATTCTCCTTTTTAATTTCGTGGGTTTTGACAGCGGTAGAGCCTTATTTTTGCACTCCGTTAACGATCCGACAGGAAACTCCTTTTCACCAAGCTCATGGGAAGACAAAGAAGAGGAACTCTTGATTCTCTGTTTTTGTCAACTCCTTTTTTTTTTTTTTTCCTTTCTGCTCTTCTCTTTTTTTTCTTTTGTTTTTTTTTATAGATTGAGGGAACGTAACCGTTCCCTCAAAATCTCTTCGCCTCCACATCGTGAGCAAAATTCAGGTAACGATAACACTCACATTCGGGCAAGCACGCGGGTGCCCCAAGGCCCGTGTGACTCTTTTTTTTTCTTTTTCCTTTCTTTTCTTTTTATCTTTTCTGTTTTTTGTGCCTATATTGGGATTGCCGAGGGAGTCCGCAAAGTTAGTGAGGAAATCCTTGGCGAGCGCTGCAAAAAGATCCAAATTTTGAGTGAATCGAATGAAATGGAAGGAAAAATTGCATGCGCGTGCCCGGGCGGGTGTGCGGGTCCCCCTGTGCGCTCACCTAAACGCACGTTGACTCTCTTTTTTCTTTTTTCTTTTTTCCTTTTCTTTTTTTTTTAGTGTCTACATTGAGATCACCGAGGGAGACTGCGAAGTTAGTGAGGAAATCCTTATCCTTGGCGAGCGCTTAAAAGATCCGAAATTTGAGCGGATTGAATGAAATGGATAGGAATATTGGGATCGAATGGGTCGTTACCTTTATTGCTGGAGAAATCAAGATTCTTCATGGATCTTGAAATGGATAAGATTCTTACATTCATGCTCTTCTTGGCCATCCATTTAATTCTAATGTCAAATTCTTTTCCTTTCAGAAATAATTATATATTTTCTTTTATAGGAATTATTCTAAAGATTTAATTAAGTGGAAATTGAAAAGTTTTAAATTTGTCGATATGAAAATATAGTAAATACACATCCTTCAAAGTTTCTAAATACCCACTTTTTAATTTTGCATATTTTACTTTTAAAATATATCTAAAATTGTCGTCGGAGCGTGAGTATTTGTTTTATTGTTTAATCAGTTACTTAATCTTTTATTATACCGTCTAGGGCTTTCAAGTTAGAAGACTGAACGCAATCATCCTACAATATATTAAAGGCTATATAAGAATAGAGGAATATTTGCATTCAACCCTATAAACAGATGTCCTTTGGACTTCAAGTGTAAGGAAATTTAGATGCGTAAATTTGACCTCAGCCACAGTCAAATCACCAGTCGAACGATTTAGAGTCGGTCATATCCAAACTAGTATCAACAATATCACTACTGATTGCATAGTTTATATCGCGACTGATTGCATAGTCTATATCGTACAAATACCTCAAAATATGAGGCGTATACCATTATCAGTATCGGCTAATATTTATAATCATGATTATTTGCAAGCATGTTGTTCAAAAAAAAAAAAAAAAAGATTCATATTCATATGCGTCCTTTAAGGTTTTTGCTATAGACACGTTTGAAAAAATTGCGGTGCTTGTTAAAACGCTATCTCAGCTCACAGATATGAACAAAAATTTTCATGGCAGAATATATCCTTGCACCAAAAATACTTGACAAGCTTAAGTAACTCGCCTAACATAACAAACAATTGGAAATTGATAGATATCAACTTTGCATGACTCACGCATCTTATTAATGGGTTGATGGTACATTTCAACCATCACCAAAAACGAAAATTATTCTTAATTATTGATAAAATATAACGCAGGAAGAGTTTTAACTCACTGCTTATGCTAAAAGAAAATCGTAGAGACAATGATAAAACATTAACTAGAAATTAACTCCTAGTCATAGCTCCGACTATCAAATTGTTGCCTTCCTCTTCACTAGCTCCGCAATCAAATTGCCCGTATCATTGTAAGACGATCCATCTTTCTCCACCGCTCTCCTCGCCAACACTCCGAGCTCCCTCGCCCTCCGCCTCCTCCCCTCGGCCTCCTCCCCATCGCACATCAACTCCCTGATCGCTGCCTCAATCTTCGCTGCCTCCAATAACTTCCTCTCCTCGGGCCTCATCGAGTTTACATCCGATCCAACCGCAACACCTATCTTCAGCACGTCTACGATAAGCCTCTCGTTGAAGAATTGCTCGGCAAACATCGGCCAAGTGATCAAAGGCAAGCCCGCATTGATCCCCTCCAAGCTCGAATTCCACCCGCAATGTGTCAAGTAACCTCCGACCGAAATATGGTGCAGTATCAGTATCTGCGGTGCCCATCCTCTTATCACTAAACTTCGTTCTTTGGTTCTCTCCTCGAACCCTTCGGGCATCCATTCGTCGCCGTCCTCCCTCACTACCCAAACAAACGGATGGTTCGACGCCTCGAGGCCCAGGGCTATCTCCCGGAGTTGGACTGTCGACATATTGGCCATGCTCCCGAAACAAATGTAGACGACCGAACGGGGCTGTTTGGTGTCGAGCCACTTCAAGCAAGCTTCGCGGTCGATGGATGCCTTGTTCCCTCTTTCTGCCTTGTCGGATACATTCTTGTTGCAGACGGACAGTGGCCCTACGCACCAGGCTCTTTGTCCGATCACGTTCCGACAGTAGTCTGCGTATTCGGGCTCCAACTCGTAGAAGGTGTTCGTGACCGTGCCATAGGTCTTTGATTCGGACTCTTGAGCACGTTGAAATATCTCGACTTTTCGAACATCCACAATCATAGACCGTCGGAGCTCGACGCGATGTGGGAGACCGGGGAGGACAAAGGACTCCTCATCGGACAGCGGGCTATCGAGGACGTTGTGTTGGTTGGTGCTATGCATGGCGCACTGGGAGAAGAAACCTGACCCGTGAAATAGTAGCCTTGGTATCCCGTGCTCCTCGGCTACGTCGGCCGTCCAGGGGAGGAACATGTCGCTCACAATGCAGTCCGGGACAAGGCGACTGAGGGCGTTAGAGAATGGCTCACGAAGACAACTTAGACAACTTAGAAAGGAAAAGAATAGAGGTTGCATGTCTCCAGGAAGCGAGGAGAAGTTCTCGCAGCCCTCCGGTAGGCCGTCCGCAGAGGGGAACGGAATGAAAAAGAGCTGGATAGGGTGCTCGAGCCCGGACCCGTTGGCGGAGTCGACGGACGGTTGGACGAGAGGAGCGTTGCCGGGGGTAGTGAGGATGGTGGCCTTCACGCCGCGGGCGGCAAAGAGCTTGGCCATGTCGACCATGGGAATCATGTGGCCCGGGGCCATCAGGGGGAAGAAGAGGATGTGGAGCGTTGTGGCTTCGGACCCCATTACCAAAGGCTTCTCTCGCAAAAATTTGAAACTGCAAAAATTTGAGAGTTCTGTAGTTTAACTTCCACAACAACGTCATCTATATATATATATATATATATATATATATATATATATATATATATATATATATATATATATATATATATATATATACATATACATACATATACATACATATATATACATACATATACATACATATCTATATATATATATATATATATATATATATATATATATATATATATAGACACACACACACATGTATATTTACACACCGAGGGATATAAATTTGATATCTCTACCCATTAGTTTAAGTTTTTGGATTAAAATGGTTCTTGACTTTGTGTTTGAAACCCATTATACTCGTATACTGAAGCATCTTTCACAAGATTCAATTGATGATTGATCGATGAGGAAGTCTGTGGGAACCAGTGTTCTAAATATCGGCCGGTATATCGGTATACCGGCCGATATATCGTTTTTTACAAAGAAACGAGACGATATGGGATTTTTTTTATCGCATATCGTTTTTGACCGGTATGGGCCGATATATCGGCCACGTGGCGATATATCGGCCGGTATCCGGTATATGAAAAACCGACCGGTATGGCTTAATATCGGTTTTTTGTTAACGGGTTACGATTGCTTTTGAAACCCGTTAACCCGTTGGACCCGACCCGATAGGAAAACATAAAAATCCGAACTCCTCTCTTCGCGACAAAAAAAAACCCTAATCCCTAATTTTTCTTCGTCGCAACCCACTCCTCTATCGCCAGTTTTCGCTTCCATCGTCGCCTCTCCGGCTCTCCATCCTCCTCAATTGGTCGATCGACCGTTCCTCTCGGAGAATTTTTCGCCGTTGCTGTATCTCCCCGAGCAACCGACGCGATCTGATTTCGTCCATCGCCGTCTCTCCTGCTCTCCATCCTCCTCAACTGGTCAATCGACCATTCCTCTCGGAGAAAATCACCGTTGCTGTTTCTCCCAGTCCCCGAGCAACCGAATCGATCTGGTTTCGTCCATCGCCATCTCTCCGACTTCCGTCGACTCGGCGGTGATCCATCTCTCCCTCTTTCTCTTGCGTGCTTTCTAGCATCTCGACCTTGAATTTTGGTAAGTAGACTGCATTTAATTTTTCTCTAAATTTTTGTTTAATTTTAGTCTAATTTTATTTTAAATTTTAGTTTGTTATTGTAATTAGTGTATTTGTGTTTTTAAATTAAGAATGAGTTAGGGAATTTTCATTTTTAAGTTTGGAATTGATGCCTAGGGCAGCACCCTTCGGCCAGTCACTGTGACAGTGCTCGGCCAGTGACTGTCACAGTGTCACTGAGCTACAGTATAGTTCCTGGGTTCCCTGTGCATTTTCTTTATCCTCAGACTGAACTGTCACAGTAACTAAGTAACATATTGGCATTGGTTCAACATCTTGGGGGCAATAGAGTTAGACCCACTTGTTGGTACATAATAGTGGATAATGTGACATTTTGATTAAGCGGCTTAACATCTTGATTAACTAGGTTCACAAGGAATTTGGTTAAGTTAGTAAAGAGACAAATTTGAATTGTAATTAAGAGTGCATAATGTCACATTTGGCATTTTATGGTGATTAGAGACATTTAATAATGTTTATATAAAAATTGATAAAGTAAGTATGTGATTTGAGGTAGAAAATTTTAAGTGTTTTGAGTAGATAAGAATTTGAAAATCTCCTAAAATACCGGATTTTCTATTTTGACTATTGTGAATAAAAATAATCTTGTCTATATAGTATATTCGATTTTGACTTTATAATAAGGATTCTCTAGTTTGTATATGTTTCAGGTATAGAATAAGATTGTGTATCCAAAATTCCAAATGTCCAATAAAAATCTTGAAATTATATAATTATTTTTTTATGATTATGTTTATATGATTATTTTTTTAACTTAGATTATGTTTATTAAGTATTAACTTTATTTATTTTAGTAAAAGCTTGAATTCTTAAATAAATTAAGTTAATATAAATTAAGTGCAACAATTATTTAGCTATTTAATAAATTAATTGTTTGTCTTTTTTTACTTCACTTTTTTGAAGTCAGAAATAGTTTGAAAGATGTCCTCTTCTGGTGCTTCAAATGTCCAAGAGAAGCGAGGAGGTAAAGATCCAGCTTGGGAATGGGGGAAAAAAGTACCCAATAAGCCCAATAAAGTGGAGTGTAATTTCTGTAAGAATGAATATGAGGGAGGCATTACCCGCCTGAAGGAACATTTAGGTCATGTCAGCGGGAATATCAGAGGCTGTCCCCTGGTCCCAGATGACGTGAAGCAGAAAGCACTAGTAATGCAAAGTAAAACTAGAAAGGTAAAGGAAGGAAAAGCAACAGAATTTCAAAATTTGTTAAAAGAAGTTCGTGTTGGGGAAGAAGAAGATGAGACAACTCGAGAGGAGTCATCTTCTCGCAAAATAACAGGTCAATCTTCACGCAAAACAACAGGACCGATGGATCAATTTGCAATTCGATCGGTCGAAGAAGCAGTAGAAGCAGCTCAAAGACAGCCTATCGTGCCATCAGCCTCCAGAAAAAAGGCCAGAGACGATGCAATTCGATACATTGCCAGGTTTTTTTATGAAGGAGGTCTTGCATTCAATATTGCTACGCAGCCAGCTTTTATGCAGATGGTCCAAGCCATTGGCATGTATGGACCAAACTTACAGACTCCTAGCCCATACGAGCTAAGCGAGCTTGCCTCCAAAGAGAGGTCGAGGAGACAAATGCAACTCTTGAATCATTCAAACGGAGTTGCCGAATAAATGGCTGCACTTTAATGACTGATGCGTGGTCGGATCGGAAAGGGAGAAGTTTAATGAATATCGTTGTACATTGTCCGGCCGGTACAGCCTTCTTATTGTCTCAAGATGCATCTTCTAAGAGACACGATGGCAGTTACATTTACAAATTTGTGGAGAGGGGAATGAACGAGATTGGCGTAGAAAATGTTGTACAGATTGTGACAGATAATGCCTCGAACAATATGGCTGCAGCAAATACATTGGCTCTGACGCATCCAAATATATTTTGGACACCTTGTGCAGCACATACAGTTAATTTGATGCTTGCGGATATTGAAAAAATTAAACATATCCGAAGTGCAATTATGATGGGGAGATCAGTCTCCGTGTACATATACAGTCACACCAAATCTTTAGATATAATGAGGAAGGCGATTGGTGGAGAGTTAATAAGGCCAGGCATAACTAGGTTTGCCACGGCATTTCTCTCTTTATCATCAATCAGAGAGAAGAAGGAGCTGCAACATATGTTTATTTCTGATGACTGGATGGATTGCACTCTGTCCAGAACAGATGCAGGCAAGAAGTTATTTATTTCAATTAATATAAATTTTTATTTTATATTTTTAAATTATATGTTATTGACAAATTAAAAATACATCTTTTTATGAATGTTTAGGTTGCAGAAATAATTGTCAGCAACAAATTTTGGGACAACACAAATTTTGCTCTAAGAGTATTTACTCCACTAGTGAAAGTTTTGCGTAGAGTTGATGGGGACAAAGTCCCTTCAATTGGCTTTCTGTATGGTGACCTAGAGACTGCCAAAGAGGAAATAAGAGATGCTCTAGGGGGTGAAAAGAAGAAATATCTTCCAATATGGAAGATTATTGATAAGAGATGGGAGGAAAAACTGAAGGGTCCTCTGCATAGAGCTGGATATTTCTTGAACCCTCTGTATTACTATGAGAAGCAGCCTGAGATTGATGCTGATGGGTCGTTCATGTCGGGCTTCGTTGAAGTGATGCACAAATTCTATCCAAATGATAATGATAGACTTGATAAGATTGCACAGCAGCTCCCGATCTATCAAAATCAAAATAGATCATTTGGAATGTCTTTTGCAAGGGCAGCAGTAAAGAGAATCATTAATCCAGGTATGCATTTTACTATAAGAAATGCAAAGTTAAATCTATTTTTCATTAAAGAAACTATTGAATAGCTAATAACTATTTATAAATATTCATTGCTAGCTCAATGGTGGCAATTCTACGGGACAGATGCTCCCGAATTGAGGATGATGGCAATGAGGATTTTGAGCCTGACAACCAGTTCTTCGGGTTGTGAACGGAACTGGAGCACATTTGAGATGGTATTACAATTTTAACTTTTTTAATTAAATATTTATTTCTCCCAAATATATATGTTTTAAACGAACTTCATGTGTATATCTTTTATTTAGGTGCATACGAAGAAAAGAAATAGGCTAAGTTCGAAGAAATTGCATGACTTAGTTTTTGTCAAATTCAATGCAAGGCTCAAGAGCAAACTTTCAATCCCAAACAGAGATCCACTAGTAGCATACAATGAAAAGGAAAAGGTCACCTAGTGGTTCATGCCTAAGAAAAAGAATGGCGATTCTTATGAGACTAGTGATGATGAAGTCTTTCCTGGAGAACAACTGACTTTTCGACAAGTATCAATTGCTATGGATGCTAATCCGAAGAAGAGAAAGAGTGGAAGAGTTAAGGCATCTAAGTCGAAGAGTAGTAAAACTTCAAAGGGAAAAACACCATCATCTTCAAAGTCTAAGCAGCGGCACGCATCAGATGATGACGATGAGGAAAAAGTTGATACATCATCATCAGATTCGTCATCAGATGATGAGGAAGGCATGCCAACAAATGAACCAGTCGACTCTGAATCTAGCTAGAAAATATGTTGTAAAGACTGATATTTAAAGTTTCTAGCATGTTTCAAATAAACTCATTTAAAGGACAATGTTGTAATTTTATAAATTATATCACTTATGTATTGCAGAAACACTTTTTTTTTATCTTGAAAACTTATTTTTCTTTATTTTATGATTGTATTTCGCTCTGTCTCTGTGCATATGCGAACGTTCTAAACGATATCTGCAAATTCGTAAGTTGAATGTAAATAAGCCAATGTAAGTACTATAAACTCATTTTATGCGTTTTATTATGTTCTATATAGCCAATTATATGATTATTCTTTAACTGGTATGACATCGATATGACACTCCGGTATTTAGGGTCATATCGCGATATCCCACCCGGTATCCGGTAACCGGTATGTAATTTGGCTGACCGGTACGAGACCGGTATCCGATATTTAGAACACTGGTGGGAACTCAAATACCCTAATGTGTTACTTATAGTATAATTATTATAAAAAATAGGGTTAATTACAGTAAAAACTCTTGTACTATAATAGTTGCGTAACTTATTACTTTTTATGTTTAAAACTCTCAGTTTTGTTCTTGAACTTCTAATAGTATTAGTCCACAGTTTGTCAAATTGAATTGCATAATTTTTTTTTATGAAACCCCAATTACTCTCTTCTTCCTCCCTTTAAACACTCGTCTTAAGTGGGAGAAAAAAAGTGTATTTGGAATTTTCATAAAAAATATTTATATAATTCAACTTATACGGGGGAACATGGGGAGGGATAATAAACAATTGACTAACATTGCTAGAAATCGAGGAACTAAATTGAGAATGTTGAACATAAAGGATAATAAATTATACAATCCTTATAGCATAGGGGTTCTTACCGCAATTAATCCTAAAAAAATAATACATGAATTTGTTTGTCCCTTCACAAGAATTTATCAGAGATAAAATGAAAAAAAAAAAATAGAAGAAAATGTTTATTAGCCCGACAATCATCAACGTTTTTTTTTTTTTTTGTAATCCTCTAACATTCCATTAATTAGATGTTAATGAAACATGCTATATATGTAGGTTAGATAATCAATGGTGTTTCAAGAAAAATGTAATTTTTACACTTTCATCTCTCTTATCGAGTGAAACATCCCTAAAATAGACTTCGGATGCTACTATATGGCATGACAGAAAACTTCAATTTAAAACTTTAGAGTTTCTTATATTTTCCTATTGCCATAAAAAGAAAATAAAAAAAAAAGAAAAAGAAAACAAGAGAATAATTGTGGACATTGGACTACCAAGAGAAGGTTACTTGTTTTGTGGTGACAAAAATGTATTGAGAGAGAATTTCCCTAGCTTTCATTGTCCAAACATACATCATGGCCTTTGTGGTTAGTGCTGGTCTCCAGAGATTTCATTAAAGCTACATTTGGTTTAATAGAAAAAAGAAAGAAAGAAAAAGAAATAGAAAAAAAAAAGCAAAAAGAAAATAAATGAAAAAGGAAATATAATTCTCTTTTGTTGTTTGGTTCAAACGGAAACTAAAAAAGAAAATATTTACAAAATAATAATATTAAAAAATTAAGGAAATTTTTTAATTCCAAACTTCCTCCGCTCTCCTTCAATAATCTCATGGGGGTAAAACCACCAAATAATATTTTATATCCCTTTCTCTAGGATAGAGGAAAGGGAAACAAACAGAATTTTTTGAGTCATATTTTATCTTACTTTTCTCCTAATTTATTTTCTTTAAATTTAGAATATTTTTTCATTCTTATTTTCTTTTTTAAACCTTCATTTTTCCTATGTCCAAACAGAGCCTAAGGGACTGATCGGTTCATGAAAATTGAAAAATAAAAAGTTCTGGATTGCCCAATTCAGTTCTTCTTTTTCTTCTTCAAATTTCTTCTGATCGACAAATGGAGGATTAGTAGACCAATCCCGAACCTCTATTTTAGAAACTCTCTAATTGGTCAACCAACCTTTGAATTGGTCAACCAATCCAAAGTTTTAATTTTAAGTAACTCAAGTATCAACTAGACACTTGAATTGGTCGACTATTACTTTTTCAAGTTCCCATAATTAAAAAAAAAACATCAATATTAATTAATCATAATAATATTTTATATAATTTTTTATTTAATTAATCATAATAATATTTTATATAATTTTTCATTTGTTCTTACAATTAAATGAATATTTTTGGGTGCTGATTCTTACAATTAAAATTTGACTCACAAGATAATCTATATAAACGCCTATTTCCAATTCCTTGAAAACTAATAGACACTTGAACTAGTTACAACTAAAATAAAAGAAATTAAAATATCAATCAATTTCCTACTATTCGAAATCAAAATATGCAATATAAATATAAGAATAAATAATTAAAATTTTAAAAATTACCTGATTAGAAATAGTCCCAACAATAGATCTTTTGGCTAGAGAGCTGCTAAGAAGAAGAGAAAGGGATGAGAGAGATAGACGAGGGGACTCACAGGGGAGGGTGAATTTATCTCTCGTGTGAAAAAAAGAAAAAGAAAATAAATTAAGCACTTTCTACTTTCAGCTAAACTAATTTCCATGAATCAATCCAAAAAAATTAAAGAGTGGAAAATTTTTCCTCTTTACTATCCAAATCACTTTCTACCTTACTTTCGAATCAATCAACCCACTTTCTATGAACCATCAGCCCCTAAAAGTTTCAAACACTATGAGAGAACCCTTCCAAGTAAAAAGTAGAGAGACTGTGAGTCATAATTATTTGAAAAAAGGTAGTCAAAAATCTAAGAAAAAAAATTGATGTATGTGTGTATGTATATATGTTTATATATATTAAAATGATTGTAAATTTGTTCCGTATCCCTTCTTTGACTTATGAAGGATTTTGTTGTTTGAACGAGTGAAAGGGCGTTTAGTTGGTCGTCTAAAATTTAAAAAAAAAAACTCAAATTCAAATAGACCTATCCAAACGGTAGGCGCTATGCTCGAGCTCGAAGGAGCGGCCCAGGAGTGGGCCCGGACAGGGACTGGGTCAGCTTGGTTTAGTAAGAAATTGAATTTTTTTTTATTGCTTGAATAATTTTTTAAAAAAAAAATTAGATGTAGCAAAATTTTTTAAAATATTCTAAAATCGATTAAAATGTAATAGTAAATAAGAAACTTTTTTTTTAAAATTAAGTTTTTATTTCTCATTAAATTGAGATTTTACATAATTGTTAATAAATTTAATTTTCGATGGAGGTACTATTTATAGTAAGTCAATTTTGATTAATTATAGTATTTATTATTATAGATTGTAGTGGAATGTTCTTTTATTTTAAATTATTATAGAAAGTTATTTATTATAAATCATTATGTAAAATTATTTAATTATAAATTGTTATAGAAGTCAATTTGAATTTGTTCTCCGCAAAAATTTTACTTTCTTCCATTGATTACAATGATTACAACGAAAGAAGAATAACATAAAAACAAATGAGAGAATTTATATCTTATTACTCTCTTGTACAATAAAAGTGGGTTCTAATGTGGCGATGCGATTTATCTACTAGAATCTATTGATGATCCAACGTGAAAATCTCTCTCTTTGAAGAAGATAATGGCCGGCCCTAACTCTCTCTCTACTGATCCCAATGAATTCAAGACTCTCGCTCGTAATTTGAATTCCAAAAGATCCCCGAAGTCTCCTCAAATATGCTATTTATAGACTTTAGATGGTTATGAGAGTTTCCTTAGGAATATGAATAAACGATCTTTATATTCAGTAAGGATTCTAATCAAATATTTGATTTTGACTTAAATCTTTTGATTTTGGATTCTGATTGGACTCAATTCGGGTGTTATATAATCTCAAATCTCAATCACAATCAATTTAGGATTCTGAGAATTTGCCCACGCGACGTTAAATACTCTAGATTGTTCGCAGCAGAAATTTGTTGCTTTCCTTCCATTGAATTAACTTAAATTACAATGAAAGTGAACAAGAAAAAGAACAAATGAGAGGATTTATAGATTTATCTATCTCTTTTACAATATGAACATGGGATCTATGTGGCGATGAGATCTAACTAGTAGTTCCTTTTGACGATCTGACGTCGATGGTCTTCTTGATCTTGATGAAGAAGATGCCGGCCGACTTGGGATGATCTTCTCTGGTCTTGATTCGTTCAAGGCTCTCACACGTAACTCAAACTTCACAAAACTTCCAAAAAGATCCCCTAAGGCTTCCTCAAGAGGGATTTATAGCCTTAGGTCTATATGAGAGTTTCTATCTAAATAGAATTTGTATTCATCAAGGGTTCAAATCAAATATCTTAGTTTTGATTTAAATATCTTGATTTAGAGTTCTGATCGGACTTAATTTGGGTATTTGGATCAGCCCAAATCTTAATCTCAATCAATTTATGATTCTGCTTATCTGCTCAAGCGGAGCTAATCGCATCAAAACTCGGAGCTAAGAGACCAGAACGCGGAACTATTGATTAGCTCCGCGTTTTACTCATATGCGGGGCTAAAATAGCCAGGCGCGGAGCTACAGAGTTAGCTCTGCGTTCTATTGTGGAAAACTTCATTTTACTTAGAAATTTTCAGTGCCAACAGAACCCCCTCCAAAGTTTTCAAAATGGCTTAGAATTTAGCAAATTTTGAAATACTTTGGATCTTCAAACTGAAAACGCGAAGTTAAAATACCAAGTTATTTTCACATTTTGTATACTTGCGTGAAGCTAATAGCTTCGCGTTTCAGTGAGCAACTGCTTAGTAATTGCTCCGATTCTCGCGCCGGATACCAAGAGGCGGGTTCTTTCATTTAAGTAGAGAGTTTACTTTTCTTCCTCTTCATTTGCCCGAAATTTCAAGAACTCCAAAGCTCAGGCGATCCAGACGACCGGCGACCCGATCGACTTTCGACCGATTTCCTTCAATTTCACCAAGATTTCTCGAAGATCAATGGCACCCAAGAAGATCGTGACCTTGCGCGCCTCCTCACCATCGGCAGCCGGTGCTAGCAGCAGCGGCAGCGGCCGAGGCAGCGGGCACAGTGGCGAACCAGTCCACATTGCGCCAATCGGAGGTAAGCACCTCAGAATTTGGGCATTTTATGACAATTTTGGAGTGATTTGGCTCGGTTTTGACTGACCAATCACTTTTCTAACCGGCGAAATCGCTGTACTCCAGCCGAATAGCTTGGAGAAGAAGGAGAAGACCTCTGGCCTTCCTCCACGCGAAACTATCGCGTTATCTTCGCGTTTCTAAACGCAAAGTTATTTTTGCTAACTGTCGCGTTTTTACATGCGAAGTTATCATCCTCGTGTTTTGTCAAAATGAGAGGCTATTTCCTTAATTTCGCGCGGAGTTATATTTAACTCCGCGTCTCCATACTTAGAAAATTTTTTGATCTTGTAATAACTTTTCTAACTCTTGATTCTTCTTTTACAGTTGACTACTCAGCGGATCCACTCTCCTAAGAGCATCACTTCGGCTTTGCTGGGGGTACGGATCTGACGGCTTAATTCTGTTTTACCACTGTTCTAGCTGCATACAAGCCGGGCCTGAGGGAGCGCAGGGAGAAATTAATCAGGTAGCACCCTGCTACTGCACGGGAGATTATCACCGATGCAGTTTTCGAGACCACCAACCGAGAAGTGCTGGAGAAGTCTGCTTTTCTCTTTGGAGATGCAATGGGGCATTCAGACCAAATCCTCTTTGAAGAGGAGTGCATGTGGTTCTACCAATCTGGCGACCTGCTGATGTTCCTACCCAGCATGGAGCGCAGCTATTCTCTGGTCTACCTTCAAAGGGTAGCCATGCACCAATCTTCATCTGCAAAAGTAACTCTAAGGAAGCCAGAAGTATATACTTTACATCATAGTTGCAAGTTTTAAGCTCTGACTTCAAAAGATAAACTTTTGAAGGAGTTACAAGAACTCTGCGACAGCTCATTAAGTTTTCTTGAGGATCATTTCTGTTAGATGATAATCTCTGTCGCTTTCCAAAGCGATAGAAATGAAGTATAAGGGCATGTAGCATGTCGAATCCAACTTGTGCATCTTCATTAGGATTCTTGTAGCAGTATCTTCAGATGATCCACTAAGAACCTTAAACAGATCGTAGTTGACATTTGCAGAGGAGATCTTTTGCATGTGAACCAGGGAATTGAGCTGGAAAAGTACCTCGTATGGCACAGTACAATCAATATGATAGTTTAAAATAGGAGGGCATAATAAGGAGCCGTGCTTTTGAAGAATCTCATTAGTGGTTGATCTAGCAATTCGCATTAAATGGCGATGACTTGCGCCGGCAAGCTCAACACTCGGTGGAGGAGACTCGTCGTCGAGTTATTGATGACGATGAATAGGTTGAAACTTTTGGGAGAGTATAACTCCTACTTTTGTAACTTTTTGCTTTATGAATTGAGACAATTATTTTTCTTTTTATCTGTTGGCTACAAAATTTGCTTGCACAACAAATAACTTGTCATCAAAATAGTTCATCGTTTTTGGTAAAACAATCCAAGGCTCATTTGCGTAACTTAGATTATTAATACCGACCAGGTTACAATTATTAACCTCAGTAAAGCCCTTTGAACAGAGCTAAATGATAGTTTGGTAAAAGTGTTTAACTACTTACACCAAGGTGATCGGGTTAGGATCGTTAACTTAGACAGAGGCGCTTAATTGCACATGCCTTAGTTTGATGGAGACAGTTCAAGATTCTTATACGTAACTTGAACTGCACATGCCATGATCGTCAGATTTCGACAGAGGCGCCTAATTGCACATGCCTAGTCCAAGTGCTCTCACGCGTAACTTGAACGGAAATGGGAATAATCCAAATCATACTGTCAGAGGTAAGAGGTTAACATGACAG
Source organism: Dracaena cambodiana (assembly GCA_036321105.1). NCBI lineage: Eukaryota > Viridiplantae > Streptophyta > Magnoliopsida > Asparagales > Asparagaceae > Dracaena > Dracaena cambodiana. The sequence goes on along the minus strand of JAYEPQ010000006.1, from coordinate 2,583,471 downwards.
GTCCACGGGATTTTTAGCAAACCCCCAGCTATAAACGAATTTGGTGAGGAACTTGATCTCCTCTTCCCACTGTTTTAACAGGTAGTTACTTCATACTTTTACCCCCAGTATGATAGGGTTAGTGAGGAACTTGATCTTCTCTTCCCGCCACTTTAACAGCATTGGGCAATTTTTTTATATCACTCAATTAGCCATTCTAATAGCTAGTAAAAGTAGCGGAAGCAACATGATATGTCTCATCGTCAATATTTTCGGCACCCCCAGCCAAATCCGGCTGCTAGCCAATGAGAATGATTTTGTCACAGCTGTGGTTTGGAGCGTACCCAAGGGGCTAGCTTGCAAGTGCGGGTTGCTCGTACTTGGCGTCGATATTGGCTTCCCTACTGGTACAGGGATCGCTCAGGTAGGGAACTCATTGGTTCCTACTACTAAAGTTGCCATATTTGCAGACACTTTCTTCTGTTCCTCTTTAAGTGTGAGAATCCCGGTTTCTATCAATACCTGAATTCGGTTCTTAAGAGGATAACAATCCTTAGTTGGATGCCCGACATTCCGATGGTACAGGCAATAGTTATGGTCGTTGGTTTTACCAGCGTCTTTCGGTTTTTTATTCTCCGGAAGTTTCAACATGCCCTTCCTAAGGAGGAGATGGAATAGAGTACCGGTCTGCTCAGTCTTGAATATATAAGTTCTATCTTATCGGGGCCTATTTTGACCTGCGCCTCTCAGATTTTGAGGTCTTAGCTTTGGATCTGCAACTGACGTCTTCACAGCCTTCCCTTTATTTTAGGATTCTGTGGATATTGCCTGTTATTCATAGAGTTTCTCGTGCTACGAGATTTCTCAATCCGGCTGTTCGCCATAAAAAATTGTATTTCTCTTTACTGACAATCTTTCAATGAAGGATTACAATCTAACGGTTTCCCGTTTACAAAAGATGAGGAAGATAGCTTTTCCTATTTGTTTAAGACTGGGTTTCTAGGTAGCTATGGAGGACGATCCTGCTCTCCGTTGACACTCCGTACAATCTCTCTCTCAATTGGCTAGAGGAAAGGAAAAGGGCTCTTTACTCTTGATCACAAGGGGTAATTTTTTGGAGAAGATGTCCGTCTGTGTCTGTCCGTCTGTGTCTGTGTTTGTCGTTCTCCTGCCTTTTATAGGGATTTTTTTAGAGTAACGTCCCGCCATATTTGCTCGACTGTTAGCTCTCACTACTCGAGAAGTGCCGTCATATTCGTTAGGCAGTTGCTCTCACAATCATAGTGACGCCGCTGCATTCGTTTGGCAGTTAGCCCCACGATCCGAGTTGGCAATTCTTCTATTCGGGTCGGGTGACTTTTGTATTAAAACTCCTACCCGAAAATTATGGATAGTGTCGCGAATCTCAATTTTAAATTCGCGAACCTGTTCTATCGCCACTGGGTTGCGAACCTCAATCTTCAGGTTCGCGGCTCTGCTGAGTTGCGAACTTCTAACTTTGAATCCGCGGATCTGCTTTGCTTCCCAGAATTTTTCGCCAACAAAATCCCCTCCAAAGTTTCCAAAACTCTCATGATTCCTTGTGGAGTTTTGGAATACTTTGGATATAATATTATGTATTAGAATCTCCATCGTATTTGCAGAAATCTGTGACTTTGTATTAGCGCCACTGCTGCTTCTGAAGAGAAATGTGACTCTGTGTTAGCCCCTCATTTTGCAATTTTTGGATCATACAACTCTGTGTTAGGATCGCAGATTTTTATTTTGGAAGGGGTACGTCTCTGTATTAGGGACGCGAACCTTCATTTTGGAGTAGAAAACGACTCTGTGTTAGGGTCGCAAACTGAAATTTCTGAAGGGTCGCAACTCTGTATTAGGGGCGCAAGGTTTCACTTGTTGATGAAGAAAGCGACTCTGTATTAGGGTCGCAAACTGCAATTTCTGAAGAATCGCGACTCTGTATTAGGGGCGCGAGCTTTCACTTGTTGATGAAGAAAGCGACTCTGTATTAGGGTCGCAAACTGCAATTTATGAAGGATCACTACTCTGTATTGGGGCGCGAGCTTCTACCTTTTTGGTGAAGAAAGCGACTCTGCATTAGGGTCGTAAATTACAATTTCTGAAGAATCGCGACTCTGTAGTAGGGGCGCTAGTTTCCACCTTTTTTGTGAAGAAAGCGACTCTGTATTAGGATCGCAAACTGCAATTTCTGAAGGATCGCGACTCTGTATTAGGGGCGCGAGCTTCCACCTTTTTCGTTGCGGGAAGGCTGGAAGGCAGTTGCTACGACGTAAGAATTGAGACGTTCTCTGAGCCGCATTAAATGAAAAGGTACCCATGAGATTCGGGCCAGATATCACGTCTGTCCAGAGATCTCGGCCGTCAAATCATCCGCTATATAACTCCACTTTATGAGAGAGGCTATTCTTATCTCAAGAAATTTGAAATCTGAGTTCCTCGTTAGGGCACCTCAGACCTCTCATCTTCAATCTCCTATAGCTTTCAATTCTCTGTGCGAAAAGATTTTCTTAATCTGCAAAAGATGCCGAAGAAAGTTTCTTCTTCCTCCGCTGCTGCCAGTGGTCGTCAAGATTCTCAAGCAACCTCTAGTTCGATAGTGGTTCGGCAGGAACCCTTGATCAGAGGTAATAAAAAAAATTCGGAAGGCAGTCCCTTTTCTCATTTTTTTTATCTCTGAATCTGAATGTCTTTTCAGTCGATTACGCCTTGAATCCTTGGCCAAAGGATCATTCCTTAGGATATTCGGATGGCTATGATGGGAAGAAAGAATTCAGATTTGGTCATGTCTTTCCCCATTGTACAGCCTTAGATAACCAAGAGAGAGAAGATAAAATTCTATATCCTTCTCGCTCAACATTGCGAGAGCTGATGACCAATGAACCTTTCGAAGGAGATGATCGGTCTCCGTTGTTCAAACCCATCTTTTTATTTGGGGACCATATTTCAATGCCCGAAAGTGGTTTGGAAGATGGCGATTACAAGTGGCTTCGTCAAGTCGAAGGTCGCTACTTGTTTCTCCCCAATATGGAGAGATTTTATCCGTTCTTATGCTTTCAAACCCTTTCCGTGCCCAAGCGAATAGACTAGCACATAAACAGGCCACAAGACAACATTTTGCTGGGGGGATTCACTGCTCAAGGTGTTTTTCCTCGTGGTACTGAGAAGAGCTTTCGTGGATTGCTGCCGGGATTGCTTAAACATGATCTCCCCATAAGCGAGGTTCCTATAATCGCGCAGACTTTCCTACACCGTTTTACCAATGCACAAGGAGAGTTTTCTGTTCAGGATTTTCGACCCCCTGGATGGGTTCACTGTTCTTCGAAAGGAGGGTGGGCGGTCATGACTAACTTCTTTCTGCGATCATTTAGAGATCAGTTTCATCATGCGGGGCTGTATCGCGCCATCAGGGCGGTTCAGCACGGCATTCCCGCCAGCAGATTCCATTTTTTTGCTTTATTGGAATTGTATAATCCTGATACTTGTACAGCCTTTTGCCCTCGAGGCGAATTGGGTTTCGCCCTCCACGTGATGCATGAAGTCTCGGGCTTGTCTATGTGAGACGTCCCGTATGAAGAGTACATACCCACTGGAGAAGAACTCCATCTGCTGAAGACTCAGAACCCTTTGGCTTATGATACTAACTGGGAATTGCTCTACCATTATCATATTTGCACCCACACATCGGGCACCCGTAGTTTGAAGCCAAAGTAGTGGCTGCAATATGTTCTGCCTAATTTTCTAGGAGTAATCCGAATTTTATTCGCCTTCCTCCAGTTTCTGAAAAGGAGGTTGAGAGAAGAATTGCAAACTTCGGAACAGATGCTTATGTTGCCAAATCTGACGAGGACGTTTTCAAAACTAGGACGTTCTTTGAGAGTTTTCATTATCAGGCCCTTCAACTCTTATCTGACCCTGCCTTCTTGGCGGGTTATTTGCTAGTTTGGCTGAAAAAATGTGTTATTCCTTCGCAGGAAAACATACCCATTGGGGCTGTATAACCAGCCGTCCTACTGGCATTGGGTAGGTGACTCAGTTTGTTGCCTGCCATGGTATGCAGTATTCAAAGCGGATTGAGAAGACAATTTGATAAATTCTGCAGTGTAAAGAAGGAGCAGAGGAAGAAAAGAGACCATGTTATTAAGACTCCTAATCCGCGTGTAGAACTTCCTTATACTTATTTGATGGCCTGACTGGTTCTACATTGCCCCACTTTGATGAGTCCTGCAGACTCGTAGATTGATTTAAGTGCTCGCAAAGTGCAGCACTACGAGAGGTCGCAATAGAAAGGGGGCTACATGGCCGTGATCCGCAAAACCCTTCGTCATTTTTCAATTTTTGAGTTGTTCAGATGTTTTCCATACTTCCTGAATGCTGGATACGAGGAAGAATTCACGACACTGCAGGTGTTTGTCACGCCCCGCTCCCGATATACGGTATACGAGCACGTATAACAGGTACCGGCAACATATTCATTTTGAATATGCTAAAACCTCAATAAATTTGCCACAATAATACTCAGTAATTACGATAGAAAAATTCAATAAAAGTTTGACTTTTCATTTATTGGAATGAAGTTTAGATATAATTGAAAGAAAATATAATAAAATTAAACAAAAAGAAGAAGGAAATCTCTAATCCGTTATTGAGTTTCAATCTGATCTTTAAAATACGCCAGATCCTGCGTCAGTTTTGGCGTGTCCATCGATAAATCTGGGCATGCACACCCAGGTCGTCAGATTGCGACCAAAATGCAGAAAGAATATGAAATATAGCAGTTATATCCAAACATAATAATAACACAAGTTTTAGAAAATATGGAATGAGATGTCTGTATTAATGATGTCAATTAATTTAGGTTATATTAATGTCATTTTAATGAAGTCAACTTTATAATAGAGGTATTTTTGTCTAGGATGTTATGTAATTGGAAAAGCTAATTGATGGGATACCACTATTTCAATTGTTTCCTGTACAGACCCAGGAAATGGTCACAGGATTGTCCGGTGCTGAGTCGGACCTGCCGTCAGGAAAACATGAATTATAATCAGGTATGATCCAGCAAATCATCACGCACCCATGGTATGCGAAATATTCAGTTGTACAACTTAACAAGTTTACAGCCGAAACAGAGTATATTTCCATCATTCAGTTTCTCCCCCAACCCAGTGTCATTTAGCTATAATACAATATATTGATTATATCAGGTATAATATTTCAATTGGATTTTCTTAATTTATTAAGAACATGATTTATAGAGTCCATTCAGTTTATGCTTTATTCAATAAATCACAATTAGCTATATTTAAGAGTCACTGATTCGAGACATCATAGAGATATCGGCCAGGCAATTATATGGATGCTGGGAGGTTTTCCGTGCATTGCATGTTCCTTAATTAGAGAACCAGCATACAAAATAACTTTTCTAGACACCGACACAAAATGATATCACGAACAGTATTTTTCCGTGAATATAACTTTTATGTGATTTATCAAATTTGTATATATGATTATTCTAAAATCTAACTATACTATGTAATTTAAATTTAATGATAATTGATAATATATTTTTGATGACAAGAAACATAATAAGTAATTGATAAATTCCTACAAAATAACAAATCAATTTACACAAAATAAATAACATGATTGAAACAACATGTATATAAAATAGCATGATTAGTGAGTCCGAAAATGAACTCACCTGGATTTTGTTTTCCGATATCGCTCAATGGAGTAATCTACACATTAAAAATATTCTAAGAATATTAAAAATAGATTAATATGAATTTAGATGATTTTTAGGGATTTTTCTAATATTTATAACATACTCAAAATTGATTTTAGTATTAAGCGGGTCTGAAATTAGAAAATAGATTTGGCTCCATTTTATTGGGCTTATAAGATGATGGATGTTCTTTTTAGATTATTAGGATTATTGAGTAGTAAAAGAGCTAACCTAAAATTTATTAAAATAATTTAATTTAAGAAGAAAAAGAAAGATAATCTCTTACCTCTTCGTTAAAATGTGAGAAGTCAAAAATGTGAAGAAAAGGAAGAAGATACTCTTCATCGGCGAAGTAGTGGCGGCTCCGATGGTTTCTCCTATAGTGGTTCCGGCGACTCCGAAGGTGGGTTCGGCGTGATGAGAGGAAGAGAGAAATTTTAAAGAATGAGTGTGGATTGAGTTTAGAAAAGAGGTTAGGTTTATATAGTGTTTGATTTAGGAGTCATAAAATGTGAAGGGTTTTGAGAGTTATAAAATTTAAAGGGTTTGAGCTGTTATGGAATTTTAAGAGTTTGAGCGGTTATGCAATTTGAAAGGTCTTGACTAATTTGGAGGGTTTAGAATATGAAAAGTTTTAGTTTAATTAGAGAGTTTAATTTTGAGAATTAAAGATGGGGGTTTTATTATTGAAATAATCGAGAAGATGAAGAGTTTGGAGGTTGGAGAAGATGAAAGGTTTAGGAGTTATAAAAGATTAAAGATTTGAAATTATAGAAAGTTAAAATTTATATTTATTATTTTATTATTTATTTTTGGATTATTTATGCGTATAAAAAATGACGGTCATTACATTCTACCCCTCTTAGAAAAATAATTTCGTCCTCGAAATTAAATAAACAAAGTAAGGAATTTTTTTCTCTTATTATTAGGACAACTTATTATTCTTTTCAAGCTCAAGCTTGATTTACAGATTAGGCGAATTTTTCCAAGAAAGGAAGGAAATTGGAATCAATGAAAGGTTATAGAAATTAATTTTAAAATAAGAATAGATATCGAAGAATAAAGGATGGAAATTTTTAGCGAGTAACGAATTTGGATATGAATCAAAATAAATTGGTCACTGACTAGGAACAATATACAAGATGTGAAAGAGTCAAATGAATGGAATTAAAAAATTTCTAAAAGTATTATTATATAAGTGGCAAAATTTTAATATCAGGATCCAAATCAATTCAAGTCACATGAACTGATTTGAGAAACCTACGCTCTGATACCACTAAAATACCTGTCACGCCCCGCTTCCGATATACGGTATACGAGCACGTATAACAGGTACCGGCAACATATTCATTTTGAATATGCTAAAACCTCAATAAATTTGCCACAATAATACTCAGTAATTACGATAGAAAAATTCAACAAAAGTTTGACTTTTTCATTTATTGGAATGAAGTTTAGATACAATTGAAAGAAAATATAATAAAATTAAACAAAAGGAAGAACGGAATTTCTAATCCGTTATTGAGTTTCAATCTGATCTTTAAAATACGCCAGATCCTGTGTCAGTTTTGGCGTGTCCATCGATAAATCTGGGCATGCACACCCAGGTCGTCAGATTGCGACCAAAATGCAGAAAGAATATGAAATATAGCAGTTATATCCAAACATAATAATAACACAAGTTTTAGAAAATATGGAATGAGATGTCTGTAATAATGATGTCAATTAATTTAGGTTATCTTAATGTCATTTTAACGAAGTCAACTTTATAATAGAGGTATTTCTGTCTAGGATGTTATGTAATTGGAAAAGCTAATTGATGGGATACCACTGTTTTAATTGTTTCCTATACAGACCCAGGAAATGGTCACAGGATTGTCCGGTGCTGAGTCGGACCTGCCGTCAGGCAAACACGAATTATAATCAGGTATGATCCAGCAAATCATCACGCACCTATGGTGTGCGAAATATTCAGTTGTACAACTTAATAAGTTTACAGCCGAAACAGAGTATATTTCCATCATTCAGTTTCTCCCCAACCCAGTGTTATTTAGATATAATACAGTATATTGATTATATCAGGTACAATATTTCAATTGGATTTTTCTTAATTTATTAAGAACATGATTTATAGAGGTCATTCAGTTTATGCTTTATTCAATAAATCACAATTAGCTATATTTAAGAGTCACTGATTCGAGACATCATAGAGATATCGGCCAGGCAATTATATGGTTGCTGGGAGGTTTTCCGTGCATTGCACGTTCCTTAATTAGAGAACCAGCATACAAAATAACTTTTCTAGACACCGACACAAAATGATATCACGAACAGTATTTTTCCGTGAATATAACTTTTATGTGATTTATCAAATTTGTGTATATGATTATTCTAAAATCTAACTATACTATGTAATTTAAATTTAATGACAATTGATAATATATTTTTGATGACAAGAAACATAATAAGTAATTGATAAATTCCTACAAAATAACAAATCAATTTAGGAAAATAACAAATCAATTTATACAAAATAAATAACATGATTGAAACAACATGTATATAAAATAACATGATTAGTGAGTCCGAAAATGAACTCACTTGGATTTTGTTTCCCGATGTCGCTCAATAGAGTAATCTACACATTAAAAATATTCTAAGAATATTAAAAACAGATTAATATGAATTTAGATGATTTTTATGGATTTTTCTAATATTTATAACATACTCAAAATTGATTTTAGTATTAAGCGGGTCTGAAATTAGAAAATAGGTTTGGCTCCATTTTATTGGGTTTATAAGATGATGGATGTTCTTTTTAGGTTATTAGGATTATTGAGTAGTAAAAGAGCTAACATAATATTTATTAAAATAATTTAATCCAAGAAGAAAATAAAAGATAATCTCTTACCTCTTCGTTAAAATGTGAGAAGTCAAAAATGTGAAGAAAAGGAAGAAGATACTCTTCATCGGCGAAGTAGTGGCGGCTCCGATGGTGTCTCCTATAGTGGTTCCGGCGACTCCGAAGGTGGCTTCGGCGTGATGAGAGGAAGAGAGAAATTTTAAAGAATGAGTGTGGATTGAGTTTAGAAAAGAGGTTAGGTTTATATAGTGTTGGATTTAGGAGTTATAGAATATGAAGAGTTTTGGGAGTTACAGAATTTAAAGGGTATGACCTGTTATGGAATTTTAAGAGTTTGAGCGGTTATGGAATTTGAAAGGTCTTGACTAATTTGGAGGGTTTAGAATATGAAAAGTTTTAGTTTAATTAGAGAGTTTAATTTTGAGAATTAAAGATGGAGGTTTTATTATTGAAATAATAGAGAAGATGAAGAGTTTGGAGGTTGGAGAAGATGAAAGGTTTAGGAGTTATAAAAGATTAAAGATTTGAAAATTATACAAAGCTAAAATTTATATTTATTATTTTATTATTTATTTTTGGATTATTTATGCCTATAAAAAATAAAGGTCATTACAGTGTTGATAAATTTACTACCCTATCCTCATGGTGTTTCTGGTGGTTGATAAACATCCGCCCAAGGCATCTGGTCCTTCGTTTGGGGAACCTTTGTTATATAGAATCTTACTACCCGAGTAGCTTTGCCCGACAGTTTGGGTATGATCAGCTTTACATTGGTAATCCCAATAGAGAATTAAGTTTTGTTGGGAATGTTCTTGAGGGAGCTCGAGCTTGGTTTCACTTCGTCGCAGGTGGAACTCAAGCCAAATTTGATCTTCCGCTCAAGACCCCGAACTCGAGTATGAGCTTCGGTTTCTGTAAGTGGTTTGCGGATGCTAACTCTGCTCCTCAGAATTTCAACATACACCATACTAGTCTGCGGGAGATCAGAACTTGGTATGCCCAGAAAAAGAAGGCCGGCAACACGAAAGTGGCAGGGATGGAGGATTTCAAGGGGGACAGCGCATCTAATAAATCAGAGCAAAGGGAAGAGGACAATGATGCACCAGTTCAGGCTGCCTCCTTTGATGTTTCTCCTGATCCGACATCAGGAAGACTTCTCCACCATCACAGTCTTCTCTCGAGAAATCTTCACATAAGCGGAAGAGACTAAGGCGTCTTGGCGACTTGCCTACCATTCCGCGGGGGATTGATTCGTAGAGCACTCTGTCTGGGACAGGAACTGCAACACCCACTCCAGTTGCTGAATCTCAGATTGAGGAATCCAAGGATGATGAAGATGACTCCTCCTTAACTCTCTGCTCCCTCAAGAGGCGTCGGAACCAAGGACCTGTTCTTTGCAATGACCCTGCTCCCATTACTCAAAAGGGTTCTACTCCTCCTATTGGCCAGGCCGACGTTGAAGTCAGTGTTTCCTCGCCCTTACAAGAGAATTCTATAGCTCTTGCTGCTCAGGGCACTGCAGTTGATGAAGTGCAAATCATTGGGGAGACTCGCGCATCAGATCCCCCAAAAGCAGCACCTCCTTCTGAAAATCAAGATGAATGGGGTTATGATGATGACGCCAGTAGTGACAGTTTTCGCTCTTATATTCCTCCCTCAGACCATGGTAAATACGTCTTTTTGAGCGAGAAGGTTCGAACCGAAGTATACGGGCCTGAAGTATTTGGTCCTGAGGTGTACGGACTTGGAGAATCCAGCGCCCAACCTTTAGGTCTTCACCTTCTTTCTTTAGCAATTATGTTATTATCAACTGATACTGTAACATTTATTAATTTTCTTCGTTTTGCTAGCTCCAGTTTCGACTCCGGACTTAAAGTGCATGGGCGCGAAAGTGACTTCCCCAGACAATACCATCGCGGAGCTGATACTGGTGAAGCAACCAAAGTTACTACCTCCGCGGTTGATACTTCAGAAGTGGTGATTCCTGAGGATCCCACAGCTACTCCAACTGATGTTGTAGATCAGGAGGCTGTGATTGGTAGCTCTGCAGAGATCTCCAGAGGTGCCATTCCTCCTGGTATTAGCTTGGCTGTGGATCAATCCGCTTCTGCCACAACTAATATCACTCCTTCTCATGCAGAGATTGACATGCTTGAGAATGATTTGTTGAAGGACACAGTGGAGACTTTCCTTCACTTCCTGAACCGCTGTATTGATAAAATGCTTGAGAATGATTTTTTGAATTTTTTTATTTATAGCACTCCATTTGTCATTCCAATGGCTAGCAAGAGCAGCAGAAGTAACATGATACTTATCATCGTCAACGTCTTCGACGCCCCCGACCCAAGCCGACTGTCAACCAATGAGGGCGATTCGGTCGTAGCTGTAGTTCGGAGCGTACCCAAGAAGTAAGTTTGCAAGTGCAGGTTGCTTGTCCTTAGTGTCGATCGAGTATTTTCCTTGGTTTTTATTAAAATAGCTGAGCAAGTCGATTGTTCGCCTTTCAGCAAGTCTAAGTGTACCCCCCATGATTGCTCTTTTTTTGGTAGAAACTGGAAAGAGTCCTTTATGCTTCATTTTATGGGGATCATGGTTGATTAACATCGGGTTTCCTGCTGGTACAGGGATCACTCTGGCAGGGAACTCATTGGTTCTTACGAGCAGAGTTGTCATATTCACGAAAACCTTTTTCTATTCTTCTTTAAGCTAGAGGACACTGACTTCTCTCAATGCTTTGGATTAGACTCTTGTGAGGGTAGCAATTCTTGGTTGGATGCCCAATATTTTGGTGGAACAGGCAATAATTAGGGTCGTTGGTCTTTCTTGCTTCCTCTATCTTTCTGTTCTCTGAAAATTTCAATATCCCATTTTTATTGAGAAGGTGAAACAGAGTGCCAATTTGCTCTGTCTTGAATGAATACGTCCCGTCAAGTCAGGGCTTGTTTGGGCTCGTGCCTCTTGGATTTTGGGGTCTCGGATTAGGATTTACATCTGACGCCATTACAACCTTCCCTTTATTTTTAGAATTCTATGGATTACATGACCGTTGCTAGTTGATCTCAATGACGAGCATATCCACGACCAATCTAATTTTTTTCACATCGGATTGCACCACGATCTCTTGTTCAGTAAAAGAGATATCTTCGACTACGGTCGCCAGTTTGTTCTATGCAAAAAATTTGCTTTTTTCCATTGATTACAATTATTACAATGAAAGAAAAATAATAGAAAAATAAACGAGAGGATTTATATCTTATCATTCTCTTTTATAATAAAAGTGGGTTCTAATGTGGCGATGGGATCTACCTAATAGAACCTGTTGATAATTCGACGTGAAGATCTTCTCTTTAAAGATGATGATGACCGGCCCTACCTCTCTCTCTCTCTGCTGATCTTAATGAATTTAAGGCTCTCGTGCATAACTTGAACTCCAAATGATCCCCAAAGTTTCAAAGAGACTATTTATAATTTGGCTTAAATCTCTTGATTTTGGATTATGATTGGACTCGATTCGGGTATTAGATAATACCAAATCTCAATCACAATCAATTTAGGATTTTGAAAATTTGCTCATGTGAAGTTAAATACTTTGGACGAGGAGTTAAAACTCTAGCTTCGCGTTTCGCCTATTCACGCGAAGTTAAAATTCTGCTGACGCGAAGCTTATTTAATAGCTTTGTGTCCAACCAGCCGCAGAGCTATTTTTCTTATCTTTTGAATTTTTCTCCTCCAAAAGAATTGATTAAATATCATAAATATCTTCCTAATTAGATACAAGTAATTAAGTTAGTCAACAACCACTTTAACGTGCTAAATAAGAAAATTAAGACTTTTTCAGTTTGGAAGCAAGAAATAATATATATGGTACGTATTTAGAAATACATTCTAAATTTGATTTGACCAGATAAAAAATAACACAAATAAAATTGAAAATATAATTAAGACAAATTATGGGAAATAAAAAAGGTAGTGTAGTTTATAATTATTCCCATGAATCTATAAAATAACCATAGTTATTTTTTTGATAGAGTAATCTATGACTAATTATAAAATATTTTAATTCATATTATTTTATTAGAGTCTTAACATATTCCTACACGACTGTTGTCGGCATTCCGCTATCCAACCGAAAGTGTCGGAACTAAGTACCACATAGAACTATGGATGTGTTTGAGTATTTGGGTCTTTGGAAGTAGTAGAAGTAAAGAACAAAATTAGAGGTTTACTTCCAAAAATAAAAATTAGAAGCATCACATTTCAAATACATCTAATGTTTTTTTTTTTTTTTTTGGAAGAAGGAATAGATGGAAGAGAAATAAAATATTATTTCCTGGAAAAAGAAAAAAGAAAAATGAGAGTAAAATACAAGATAATTAAATATTAATACTTTTTACTTCTAACTCTTTTCCATCAAAAATCCATGTGAAGTAATTTTGAGAACTTGAAATATCACATAGGATCTAGCTCATCATTGTATAAGGTAACTTTCTTTAGTTTTTGCCCAAACTAACACATGAAGTACAAGAAATGGTCTTACTTTCATTACTTCCTTGCTACTTTCATGCAAACAAGCATACCATAAGGACCACCTCTTGAATTTATGGAAGACACCTCTAGAATTTATGGGAACTATATAGCAATCTATGATCTTGCTTCATATATATCATGCTCAACTAATGGTACAATTTCCTGCTGAAAATCTATGCTCTTAATTCATCTTCGGCATTGAGCGAAAAACTTGGGCTATAATAATACTTCAACTTAGGGTGTGTTTGGATATTTAGAAATAGTAAAAGAAAGATAAAAATATTAGAAATAATTTTTAAAAATAAAGAGTTCGAAGTGGTCATATTTCCAATCTTTCTAGTATTTGTTTCTTAAGTTGATTCTGCAAGGGTTAAGATCAATATGAAATTTTACTTATATCCTTAAGGCCCAGAAAGTGGGCCTTGTAGGCTGAGCCCATGATGAAAGATCACCCAGCCTATATACAGTAATTCTAGCCGTTGATGCGGAATCAAAGGGAGGAGAGTCGGACGATCTGTAATTGAGGGGAAATTCTATTCTTGCAGACCACTTTGCTAATTACACCCATCTTTCTTTCACCTATTTATTCAAAAGGCTATTTTTTTTTTTTTTTTCAATTCTAACTCTCCCACACTCTCTTTTTTTCTATCTCATTTCATTATTGTCGGATATTATTATTTAACCCAAATAAAACTTGGTCGGAAATCGGTATTCTATTTGGTCGGGTATTCTCTCTTCTTTTCCATTCCATTTCATCGTAGTCGAATATTAATATCCGATCGGTATTTAATTAAGCCGGCTATTAATACCGGCAAGTGAACTATGAAAGGACAGCTTAGTCCAAAAATAATGAAGAATTTGTAATTTTTTTGAAGTTCCAAAAATAATATGACCTTGGTCATTATAAAAATCCTAATTTTCTCTCTTTTTTATCTTCTTAAATCTTTCTTCTTCTTTCTCTAAAGGTTGATTGGCCATCATTCTAACTACAAAGCCATCAGAATCCTAGAGTTCGGAAATGAACTATAACAAATTCTGATAATCTGAGGATCGCCCAATACATAGGGATGAGAATGGATAGGTCGACGGGTCAAATTTTGGCCCGCGTTATTCAAAATTTTAAGTTAAAAAAAATAAATTTTTCATTTTTAATTCACTGGAATGTAATAAAATCTTACATTCATTCTCTTCTTGGTCATTCAGTTAATTCTAATGTCAAATTCTTTTCCTTTCAGAAATAATTATATATTCTCTTTTATAGGAGTTATTCCAAAGATATAAAAAAGTGAAAACTGAAAAGTGGATTGGTGGGGCTCAAATAGAATTACCGAAAATGTTAATGGATCGATTTGAAAATATAGTAAATACACATCCATCCTTCAAAGTTTCTAAATATCTACTTTTTAATTTTGCATATTTTACTTTTAAAATGTATATCTAAAATTGTCATCGGAGATTGAGTATTTTTTTTATTTTTAAATCAGTTACTTAATCCTTTTGCTATTTGGGGCTTTCTATTTAGAGGGTTGAACGTCAGTCATCCTACAATATATTAAAGGTTTAATAAAAATAGAGGATGATTGCATCCTGCACTTTAAATGTAAGGAAATTTAGATCTCAGCTCACAGACAGGAACAAAAATTTTCATGGCAGAATATATCCTTGCACCAAAAATAGTTGACAAGCCCAATTAACTCGCCTAACATAACAAACAAGTTAGAAATTGATAGATATCTACTTTGTATAACTCATGCATCATATTAATGGGCTGATTTAATGGGTTGATGGTATCTTTCATTCATCACAAAAAACCAAAAGTAATTCATAGAGACATTGCTTAATTACTGATAAAATTGAACGCAGAAAGTTTTAGGATAGACATGGATAAAATATTAGCTAGAAACTCATCATCAGAGCTCCGATGACTATCAAATTGTTGCCTTCCTCTTCACTAGCTCCGCGATCAAATTGCCCGTATCATTGTAAGACGATCCATCTTTCTCCACCGCTCTCCTCCCCAACTCTCCGAGCTCCCTCGCCCGCCGCCTCCTCCCCTCGGTCTCCTCCCCATCGCACATCAACTCCCTGATCGCTGCCTCAATCTTCGCTGCCTCCAATAACTTCCTCTCCTCGGGCCTCATCGCGTGTACATCCGATCCAACCGCAACACCTATCTTCAGCACGTCTACGATCAGCCTCTCATTGTAGAATTGGTCGGCAAACAACGGCCAAGTGATCAAAGGCAAGCCCGCGCTGATCGCCTCCAAGCTCGAATTCCACCCGCAATGTGTCAAGTAACCTCCGACCGAACTATGGTGCAGTATCAGTATCTGCGGTGCCCATCCTCTTATCACTAAACTTCGTTCTTTGGTTCTCTCCTCGAACCCTTCGGGCATCCATTCGTCGCCGTCCTCCCTCACTACCCAAACAAACGGATGGTTCGACGCCTCGAGTCCCAGGGCTATCTCCCGGAGCTGGACTGTCATCATATTGGCCATGCTCCCGAAACAAATGTAGACGACCGAACGGGGCTGTTTGCCGTCGAGCCACTCCAAGCAAGCTTCGTGGTCGATGGATGCCTTGTTCCCTCTTTCTGCCTTGTCGGATACGTTCTTGTTGCAGACGGACAGTGGCCCTACGCACCAGGCTCTTTGTCCGATCACGTTCCGATAATAGTCTGCGTATTTGGGCTCCAACTCGTAGAAGGTGTTCGTGACCATGCCATAGTTCTTTGATTCGGTCTCTTGAATATGCTGAAATAGCTCCATCATCACACGCTCTACTTTTCGAAAATCCATCATCATAGAACGTCGGAGCTCGATGCGATGTGGGAGGCCGGGGAGGACGAAGGACTCCTCATCCAACGGCGGGCTCTCGAGGATCTTCTGTTGCTTGAAGCTATGAAGGGCGCACTGGGAGAAGAAACTTGACCCGTGAAATAGAAGCCTTGGTATGCCGTGCTCCTCGGCTACGTCGGCCGTCCAGGGGACGAATATGTCGCTCACAACGCAGTCCGGGACAAGGCGACTGAGGGCGTCCGCGAACGGCTCACGAAGACACTTTAGAACGGAAAAGAGTAGATAGTGCATGTCTTCGGTGAGCGAGGAGAAGTTCTCGCAGCCCTCCGGTAGGCCGTCCGCAGAGGGGAACGGAATGAAAGAGAGCTGGATAGGGTGCTCGAGCCCGGACTCGTTGGCGGAGTCAACGGACGGTTGGACGAGAGGAGCGTTGCCGGGGGTAGTGAGGATGGTGGCCTTCACGCCGCGGGCCGCAAAGAGCTTGGCCATGTCGACCATGGGAATCATGTGGCCCGGGGCCATCACGGGGAAGAAGAGGATGTGGAGCGTTGTGGCTTCGGACCCCATTACCAAAGGCTTCTTTCACAAAAATTTTAAACTGCAAGAATTTGAGAGTTCGGTAGTTTAACTTCCACAGTAACTTCATATATGCATGCCCCATGTGCCTTGGTTCAATGTGACCACACCTCTCCAATTTATAAAAGGTTCTGAATTCGAATTTTGGTAGAGACTCAATTTGAATAATGTAGCTAAAATGTGTGTGTGAGTTTAATTATAAAAAAAAAAAAAAACTTCATATATACATAGAATATACACATAGAGGGATGATAATCAACTGGGAAATTCGGACGCACACCAATTTACTCTTCATGCACACCAATTTACTCTTCTTCCTCTCCTCTTTCTATAAAAAATTTTTTTTTAGTATTTTTTAAATCTTCAAAATAAATACGCATCTTACAAACTCATTCATTTTTTACTCTCTAAAATTTTCACTTTTGCATTTCTCAAAAATTAGGAAGAACTCTAAAGTTTTAGGATTAGAGTTTTTTTTAAAGAAAATAGACAAATCCAACGCTACATAATCAAAGGCGTTGGGTAATAGAAGGAGGACGATGGACATCGGGTTCGACAGACATCTGGAGCGATGGAATTGGTGGCTAATAGAAAGCGGAGAAGAGAGAAAAGGAATCAGAAATTGAGATCCTGTCCGATAGAAAGGACAGAGATAAAGGGTCAGAGTTGGAAATTTTTTTGGAATATCTTTTGAGTAAATCGGGGCTGATTTAAAATTACAGGGGGCATAGAGAGTAAGGTGTGTGCGTAAATTAGCGTGCTTGTATAGAATTTCCCGAATGAGATTCTTAGTTTGTCCTATCCAAACTTTTAAATTAGGAAAATAATATTTGTACTTTAAATTCCAAACTCATCTCTAAATTAATAATATACGCACGTACCTTATCGTTAGCTTAAGGGATAGAGAGTTGTCATTGTCTGAGGCCGTCATTGCGAACGCAAGGGTTTGTCTGTTGTTTGGTAACTCCTGTGCAGAGATTTTAGCGCTCTGCATGTGCTCTGCCAGTGAATCATTGGTGCCTAGTTTGTTACTTATTGGGCTCAAGCCTGTAAAATACTAAAAATGAGATGACTCTCTTTTGGGAGGATGCAGGAGCATCTTTTTTATGTGAGCATATATGCTGAAGCATCTTTCACAGGATTCAATTGATGATTGATCAATGAGGGAGTTTGTGGTAACTCAAATACCCTAATGTGTTACTTATAGCGTAATCATTATAAAAAAAAAAATAGAGTTAATTGCTGTGTAACTTATTATCTTTATATTCAAAATTATCGGTTTAGTTCCTAAACTTCTGACGGTGTTAGTTTACAGTTTGTTATTCTGACCTCGTCGAGATAAGGTTCATCATTTGCTTATGGGAAATCTACTTTGATAAATTTCAGGATAAACTAGATATGTAGGGTAGGTAAACTGGAGCTGTTGGCTCGGCTAATGTTGGTTTGGATGCACTTCCTCTTTTGCTTCGGTGCTGCTACAATCGAGCTCGGACTGTGACTCTCAGATGGAAGGAGAATCCCTTCACTCGACTTCTTTGTCACATTTATCGATCCAGTTTGTTATTCTGACCCTTTTTTAAATTGAATTGCATATTTTTTTATAAAAACCTCCAATTATTTTGTTCTTCCTCACTTTAAACACTCACCCTAAGTGAAAGAAAAGAGTGTATTTTGATGTTTTCATAAAAAATATATATAATTCAATTTAAACAGGAAGGAGCATAGGGAGGGATAATAAACGGTTGACTAATATCGTTAGAAATCGAGGGATTAAATTGAGAATTTTGAACATAAAGAATAATAAGTTATACTATCCCTATGGTATATAGGGTCTTACTGTAGTTAACCCAAAAAAATAATACATGAATTAGTTTGTCCCTTCACAAGTATTTATCAGAGATAAAATGAAAAAAAAAATATTTATCAGCCTGATAATCATCAACGTTTTTTTTAATCCCCAAACGTTCTATTAATTAGATGTTAATGAAACATGCTACATATGTAGGTCAGAAAATCATTGGTGCTTCAAGAAAATGGTAATTTTTACACTTTCATCTAACTTTTATCAAGCGAAACATCCATAAAATAGACTTACTACTGACAGAAAACTTTAATTTAGAACTTTAGAGTTTCTTATATTTTCCTATTGCCATTAAAAGAAAATTAAAAAAAGAAAAAGAAAACAAGAGAATAATTGTGGACATTGGACTACCAGGTTACTTGTTTTGTGGTGAGAAAATGACTTGAGAGAGAATTTCCCTAGCTTTCATTGTCCAAACATACATCATGGCCTTTGTGGTTAGTATTGGTCTCCAGAGATTTCATTAAGGATATATTTGGTTTAATAGGGAACAAGAAAAAGAAAAAAAAATAAATATAAAAAAAAGGAAGTGAAAAGAAAATAAATGGAAAAGAAAATATAATTCTCTTTGTTGTTTGGTTCAAATGGAAACTAAAATGAAAATATAAAAAAATAATAAAATTAAAAAAATTTTGGATTTTTTTTTTATTCCAAACTCCCTCCACTCTCCTTCAATAATCTCAGGGAGTAATACCACCAAATAATATTTTCTATCACTTTTTCTAGAATAGATGAAAGAAAAATGAATAGAAAATTTTGAGTCATATTTTCTCTTGATTTTCTCCTAATTTATTTTCTTTAAATTTAGAATATTTTTTCTTTCTTACTTCCCATTTTTTTACCTTCATTTTTCCTCGGTCCAAATAGAGCCTAAGGGACTGATTGCTTCATGGAAGTTGAAAAATGGAAAGTCCTAGATTGGTCACCCAATTCAATTCTTCTCCTTCAAATTTCTTCTGATTAGTCAAAAAATAGAGGATTAGTAGACCACTTTCGAGCTTTTATTTTAGAAACCCTCTAATTGGTCGACCAACTTTTGAATTGGTCAACCAATCCAAAGCTCTAATTTTAAAAAATTCAATTATCAACCAACTACTTGAATTGGTCGACTAACACTTTTTCAAGTTTCCATGATTAAAAAAATATCAATACAAATTAATCATAACGATATTTTGTATAAATTTTCATTTATTCTCTTTTAATGCTTATTTAATATGAATATTTTTGGATGCTGATTCTTACAATTAAAATTTATTTCACAAAATAATCTAAATAAACCCCTAGTTCCAACTCTCTGAAAACTAATGGACACTTGAACTAGTTACAACCCCTAACGAAACAAAATAAAATAAAATATCAATGAATTTCCTACTATTCGAAATCAAAATATGCAATATAAATATAAGAATATAACATTAAAATTTTAAAAATTGCCTGATTGGAAATAGTCCCAACAATAGATTTTTTTTACTAGAGAGTTACTACGAAGGAGAGAAAGGGATGAGAGAGATAAACGAGGGAACTCGCAGGAGAGGGTGAATTTATCTCTCTCGTGTGAAAAAAAGAAAAAGAAAAAAAAAACCACTCTTACTTTCAGCTGGACTACTTTCCATGATTCAATCTACATAAATTAAAGAGTGAAAAATTTTCGCTCTCTACTTTCCAAATCACTTTCTAACTTACTTTCAATAAACCAATCAATTCACTTTCAAAGAACCATCGACCCCTAAAAGTCCCAAACACTGGGAAAGAGCCCTTCCACGTAAACAGTAAAAGTAAAGAGGCTATGAGTCATAATTATTTGAAAGAAGATAATCAATATGGAAAATCTAAGGGAAAAAACTGATGTGTATATATGTGTGTGTATATATTAAAATGATTGTAAATTTGTTCCTTATCCCTTCTTTGACTTATGAAGGATTTTGTTGTTCAAACGGAACGAGTGAGAGGGTGTTTAGTTGGTCATCTAAAATATATATAAAAAAGTCAAATTCAGATAGACCTATCCAAACGAGTTGGCGCTATATATGCCCGAGCTCGGAGGCAGCGGGCCGAGAGTGTCTTCGTAGCTCCAAGCAAAGATGTCGATATTGTTGACAGTGAAAATTTCTAAGTAAATAGGATTTTCCACAACAAAACGCAGAGCTAACTCAATAGCTCCGCGTCTGGCTAGTTTTAGCCTCGCGTTTGAGTAAAACGCGGAGATGATCAATAGCTCCGCGTTAGCTCCGCATTCTGGTTATTTAGCGCCGCGTTTTGATGCGATTAAAGCTCCGCGTGAGCAGATAACCAGAATCTCAAATTGATTGAGATTATGATTTGGGCTTATCCAAAAACCCAAATTGAGTCCAATCAGAACTCTAAATCAAGAGATTTAAATCAAAACTAAGATATTTGATTGGAATCCTTGATGAATACAAATTCTATTTAGATAGAAACTCTTGCATTAACCTGGGGCTATAAATACCTTCTTGGTGAAACCCTACGGGTCTTCTTTTGGATCCTTTGGCAATTCAAGTACGCGAGAGAGTCTTGAAGTCAGGGATCTTCCTTTTTCCTTTCGGCTGGTATTCTTCTTTTTCCTT
The DNA here is from genome assembly GCA_036321105.1 of Dracaena cambodiana. Taxonomy (NCBI): domain Eukaryota; kingdom Viridiplantae; phylum Streptophyta; class Magnoliopsida; order Asparagales; family Asparagaceae; genus Dracaena; species Dracaena cambodiana. Next base: position 2,562,536 of record JAYEPQ010000006.1, on the reverse strand, counting down.
TCGGCTGGTATTCTTCTTCTTCCTTTCGGTATCTTAGAGAATTCAAGTTACGCACAGAGCCTTAAGTTCGGGAAAGACCAGAGAAGATCGTCTACAGTGGACCGTTATCTTCAAGAGAGAAGAGTTCGACGTTCGATCATCCAAAGGAGCTGCTTGACAGATCCCATCGCCACAGATCCCACACGATATATTATAAAAGAGAGCGATTGAAGTATAAAATCTCTCGTTTGTTCTCTTTTTCATCTTGTTCACTTTCATTGTAATCTAAGTTGTATTCAATGGAAGGAAGTAAAGAAACTTCTGCGGCGAACAAACTGGCGACCACAGTGGGAGCCATCTCTTTCACTGATGAAGAGATTGTGGTGCAATTGGACGTCGACATGATCGGATCCAAAGTAGACAAGCTGGTCGTTGAAATCGACTAACAGAAGTACGAGGAGTTCCTCTCCTCTGGATCAGGTAACTTGGATGAGAAACAACACTATCGTCGCATGCGCTCCAATACCCGAGCAGCGGGTAAAAAGGTATCCACCAAGAGACGGGGATCCTTGGAGACTGCGGCTATAGGGCCGACGCTCGGACAAGAAATCCTAGCAGAGGTTGAGCTTCCTGCCGCCGAAGAAGACCTGGGAACTGGATTGACCAGAACCCAACTCCGAAACAGGAACCGGAGAGCGAGGCATAAAGCCCTCAAAGCCCGCCTTAGATGCGAGGCTAATGGACGCAAGGCTATGGTCCCTCACAAACTGGCTCGTATTAATCGCGAGACCAGTCACTATTGCGTTAAACGCGAAGTTACAACTTGCCTTAAAAGCAAGGAAAAGCCAGCGTGTGATATTCCACGCGAGGCTACTGTTGAGCTTAGCGAGAGATGCGAAGCCAGCAAGATTTAGGCTAGTCGCAAAAAATCTGACACTCGCGAGGATCGCGAGTATAAAAATTCTTTAAAGCCAGCGTGCGATATTCCACGCGAGGTTACTGCCGAGCTTAGCGAGAGATGCGAAGCCAGCAAGATTTGCGCTAGTCGCAAAATATCTGACACTCGCAAGGAATGCGAGTATAAAAATTCTTTAAAGCCAGCATGTGCTTTTCCACGCGGGGCTGATACTAAGCCAAGCGAGAAACGCGAGGCTAGTAGTGTTGGCGGTGAAAATTTCTAAGTAAAATAGGATTTTCCACAATAGAACGTGGAGATAATCTATAACTCCGCGTCTGGCTATTTTTAGCCTCGCGTTGAGTAAAACGCGGAGATGATCAATAGCTCCGCGTTAGCTCTGCATTCTGGTTATTTAGCGCCGCGTTTTGATACGATTAAAACTCCGCGTGAGCAGATAACCAGAATCTTAAGTTGATTGAGATTATGATTTGGACTTATCCAAATACCTAAATCAAGTCCAATCAGAATTCTAAATCAAGAGATTTAAATCAATATTAAATATTTGATTGGAATCCTTGATGAAAGCAAATTCTATTTAGATAGAAACTCTCAAATCTTCCTGGGGCTATAAATACCTTCTCGGTGAAACCCTAGGGGTCTTCTTTTTGGGCGTCTGAAGTCTTTTTTTGATCCTTTGGCAATATAAGTACGCGAGAGAGCCTTGAAGCCTTTGGTGATCATCTTCTTTTCGGCATCTTAGAGAATTCAAGTTACGCACAGAGCCTTAAATTCGAAAAAGAGAAGAAAAGATCGTCTACAGTCGACTGATATCTTCAAGAGAGAAGAGTTCGACGTTCGATCGTCCAAAGGAACTACTATAGATCCCATCACCACAGATCCCACACAAATTATTGTAAAAGAGAGAGATTGAATTATAAAATCCTCTCGTTTGTTCTCTTTATATCTTGTTCATTTTCATTGTAATCTAAGCTGTATTCGATGGAAGGAAGCAAAGAAACTTTTGCGGCGAACAAACTGGCGACCACAGTGGGAGCCATCTCTTTCACTGATGAAGAGATTGTGGCGCAATCGGACGTCGACATGATCGGATCCGAAGTTGACACACTGGTCGTTGAAATCGACCAACAGAAGTACGAGGAGTTCCTCTCCTCTAGATCAGGTGACTTAGATGAGACACGACACTATCGTTGCATGTACTCCAATACCCGAGCAACGGGTAGAAAGGTATCTACCGAGATACGGGGATCCTTGGAGACTGCGGCTATAGGGCCGGTGTTCGCACAAGAAATCCTAGCAGAGGATGAGCTTCCGACTGCCGAAGAAGACCTGGGGACTGGATTGACCAGAACCCAACTCCGAAAACGGAGAGCGAGGCGTAAAGCCCTCAAAGCCCGCCTTAGACGCGGAGCTAACAACAGAGGACGTGAGGCTATGGTCCCTCGCAAACTGGCTCGCACTAATCGCAAGACCAGTCACTATCGCGTTAAACACGAAGTTACAACTTGCCTTAAAAGTAAGGAAGAGCCAGCGTGTGATATTCCGCGCGAGGCTACTGCTGAGCTTAGCGAGAGATGCGAAGCCAGCGAAATTTGCACTAGTCGCAAACTATCTAACACTCGCGAGAGACGTGAGTATAAAAATTCTTTAAAGCCAGCGTGTGATTTTCCACGCGGGGCTGATAGTAAGCCAAGCGAGAAGCGCGAGGCTACTTGCGAGAAACGCAAGACTTCTGACACTCGTGAGAAACGCGAGTATAAAAATTCTTTAAAGCCAGCGTATGATTCTCTACGCGAGGCTGATACTAGGCCAAGCAAGAAACGCGAGGCCGATAATACTTGCGAGAGACGCAAGATGTCTAATACTCGCGAGGAATGCGAAGATGATTGGCAAATTGTTGTCAGTCGTAAAAATCACGCGAGACGCGAAGTTATGACTTGTGATAACCACAAGAGTAAGCCAGCGTATAGGAATTTTATTCCACGCGAGGCTAAGATTACAGAAGAGAAACTTCTGAAAACACGCCAAGCCAGCGTAAAACGTGAGGCTAGCGTAGATAAACGCGGAGCTACTATTCAGGCTCGCGATACTAAACGCGGAGCTACTCTTCAGGCCCACAATACAAAACGCGGAGCTATTTTTGAACTTCGCGACTACGGAATCAGAGCTAATCCTCGCATCAGTAGATCAGAACTGGGCATCAGTAGTCCTAAGAAGCTTCAGTGGATTTCTAGACCCTCTCAAAAGTTGAATGGGTGCCACGACTCCATGGCTGAAGGCGTTGATCTCAGGGAGTATTTGTCCAAGAAGAGGGGCATAGACCAACTTCAAGCTGAACCTGTCTGTCATTGCCAGCAGCTTATGACGGCAGTATCTGCCGTGATGGACAACTGCGGCTGCAGCAAGAGCAGGGTATCTGTATTTGATCGATTAACCGAGTCAGATAAGAACCCTACTAAAAAACCAAAGACTGCTTCCCTAAGACAATGGAGAGTTGTAACCTCCAACATGGTGGGAAAAGGGAAGAAGATTGTAGAGACGGATGATGATTTGGAATCGAGTGATGAAGAACCTCCTCAGATTACTCGGCTTAAATCAGGAGCCGTCCCGCCTCGAAATTATAAGAGGCTTGCAAGGGGTTCTTACGACGAGGATAGTGATAATTCAGCTATAGCCTCGCATCTTTCCTCCGCGTCGTCTTGACTATATAAATCAGCATCGCACATGACAAACAAATCTGATGATATCAATCAGAGATTTGAAGCTCAAGAAAGAATAATTCGCGAGCAGCAAAAGACGATCGAAGACCTTAAAGTCATGCTATCGAGATTTGTTGAGGAGAATGCCAAAAATGGCAAAGAAACTCTGAATGAAGAAGAACAAGAGGAGAAAGCCCACTCGATGCACGAGGACGAGGATAGATTCTCTTTTCATGATCCACATGGAGAGAAAATAGAAAAATTACGAAGTCAACTCGAAGCGCTGATGCGTAAAAAGGAGTTGAAAGAAGCAGGGGTCTCAAGACCGTATCCTCCTGAATGGGATATGGTACCTTACCCACAGAAGTATAAGCCGCTCAAGTTAGAGCCGTATGATGGGAAGGGATCGCCCAGTCAGCATATATATTACTTTTTGTCCCAAGCGGGACATTTGATGGGTAATAACCCGATTATGACCAAAGTATTTGCAAGTACTTTGCGAGGGCCTGCCTTTACTTGGTTCATGCAGTTGTCCCCAGGTACTATTAATGCCTGGTTAGATGTAGAGAAATTATTTCTCTCACGTTTCTTCGAGGATGATACTGAGATTACGGTTCATTCCCTCCTTGCAACTAGACAAGGGGAACAAGAAACGGTAAACGAACTCATAGAAAGGTTCGGGGAGAAGTCCGTACATTGCAAGCACGGAATGGTCCAGGAAACTCTTGTCGAGACTTGTCGACACAATCTTAAGACCAATGTGCTCCTAAAAATGGAGGCCGTAGAGTCTAAGACATGGAGGGATTTTCTCAAATAAGGAGAGCAAGCTGACGACTTGATTCGACGAGTTGAAGAATCTCGTGGATCAAGAAATGCTGGGGGTAGTAAGTCATATACCCAAAATAGCAGCAATAAGAATAAAAGAAAAGCGGTGATGGCATCAGAAGCTGCTCCTCAGAAGTCAAATCCTCCACCAAAGCCGAAGCCCCAAAATCAGCATGGCTCAAGGCAAAATAGACCGCAGCAGGAGAGAAATTATACTTTCAAGGCGGAACAAACGCCTATCCTCTTTTACTTGCTCCAAAAGAAGGGAATGTTAAAACTTCCGGAGAATAAGAAGCTAGAAGACACTGGCAAGACCAAAGATCCCAACTACTGTCTCTATGACTGGAATGTTGGGCACCCTACTAGGGATTGTTTTCCCCTTAAGAACGTAATCCAAGCACTAATAGAAGTTGGTGTTCTGACGCTCAAGGAAGAGCAGAAGAAGGTCACTGCCAATATGGCAACCATAGTGGTTGGAACCCATGAGTTCCCCGCAGGAGTGACCCCAATCCCAAAGGGTAAGATGGTCACAAAGAACCTTGATCCTCACAACAAAGCCCAAGAAGGACTTGTCCCTGTGACGACCCAAAAGGGGGAAGTTATGTGGGTTCATCCCGATTTGCTAGAGGATGAGCAGTGGACTACTGCAGCAGTTCAAAGGAAGAAGCGGACTGTTAATGCCATTTCCGAAGAAATAAAGAAAAAATATATAGCTTCGGGAGCCTTCACAGATTCTGAAGAAGAGCCCGAAACTATGGCCACTCATCAAGATGGGGCAGGCCCTTCCGGTACTCGATCCAGGAAGACATATCTTAAGGACTACACTAGAGTAGATCCAAAAGACATCTATGCGGAACTTGCAAAGCCCGCAAAGCAGAAAGGATTTCGTTTCCAGAAGAATCCTATTAGAGATGAAGGAGACAAAGAATCTACCTTCAAATTTGACATAATTGCTCAGTTGGCCAACATTCCAGCACGAGTAACGCTTTATGAATTATTGAGATTATCAAAATCAACACGTGAAGCGTTAAGAGAGGCCTTGGTAGACTCTGAGTTATTTTTAGCTCAGAGAGTTGAGCCGGCCGATCAAGAACAGGACTCTTGCCCCCGCTGTCACCAAGTGAGGAGGCAAGTCCCACAAATTGTCTTCTCCCCAGATGATATGCAGGTGAGGAATATAAAGCATAACAGGCCTTTATATTTCACCGGATATGTAGGATCCACAAAGGTGGACCGAATTGAAATTGATCCGGGTTCTGCACTAAGTGTCGTGCCCAGAAAGTTAATGCAGCTGTTAGGGATCTCCCTCCATCGTATGACACCAACCAATACGATGATATACTGGTTTAATGCCAATAATAGCCGTCCCCTTGGAAAGATCCGGCTCCGATGTCAAATTGGGGATTTGAGGACGGAGGCTACATGCTACGTTATTGATGCAGATACCTCCTACAACATTTTATTGGGGCGGCCTTGGATCCATGCTCACATGATAGTCCCGTCGACTCTTCACCAATGCATGAAATATTGTAATGAGGAAGGAGAAGTCCGGACACTAATTGCTGATAAGCAACCATTCAAAGAGCTGGAGAATTACTTCATAGATACTGCACTTTATAAACCAGCCCATGAAGTCTCCAATAACGATCCTAGCGAACCTCCAAAGCCCGATGACAGTGGCAATGAGCCGATACTGAGTACGAGCTTCCTGGAGAAGATGATGGGGGTGGGTGATTATGAAATCAACCCTCACTTAGATTTTAGTTTGAGTCTTGATAATATAGTGGATGTAATAGAGAGTGAATGGGTTATTAATGAAGATATAAAGTTAGTCTACGAGCAGGCTGTAGCTACTGAGTCTGAACCCTCTTGTACTTCCACTGAAGTGGATGGCCTGTCTGAACTTGAAGTTCTAGCGGCATACCATTTGCCCCTTAGGTCATCCCTCCTCTCTCAAACAAGGATAGCCGAGGAACAGGGACACTTCTTTGAAGTACCTCCTCGACAGAAGTCTCAAAGGCCAATTATGTTCAGTAGGGTAATTACGTCACCCCGGCGAAGACCAAGAAGTGAAAGTGATGAACAAACATCACCCCAATTTCACCTGTATGAAAAGAAATCCCAACAAATCATGGAAAAGATGGGTTATAATTTTACCCAGAAATCAGGATTAAACTTTGGGAAAGGGCGACGGAATCTTATATCCTCATTCAGACCAAGAGGAAAGAGTCCTGATTATTATCAGAAGACTTGCAGGGGGCTGGGCTATATATCTACTCCGCCCTCATCACCCTCTAGACAAGAAGAGAGTTCTCGGCCAAGGAAGATACATCTTCACCCAATCATGACTCAGATCTAAGTTCTGGCGCCTGGTTTCAGTCATTGACGGCCAATATGGTTTCAGCCGCACCAGAAAGCGAGGAACCAATTGATATTCAGGTTGATACCTGGGCTAAACATATGGACACTCTCTGGGATGTCCGCTTTGAACAGCGTGACCCGCCCACAGAAGACAAATTGATACAAGTCAACATGGGAACGGAAGAAAATCCGAAACTCATCTTCATAAGCGACACGCTAACTCAATTGGAAAAGGGAGGACTTATATCTCTTATTAAAGAGTATATAGACGTGTTCGCATGGAATTATGAAGACATGCCTGGGCTTGACCCTCAAATTGCCACGCACCGGTTAAATATAAAAGAAGATGCCAAACCTGTTAAACAACAACAGAGGCGTTTTCGACCGGAATTGATGGAGGCAATAGTTGCTGAGGTCAACAAACTTATAAAATCGGGATTTATCCGTGAGGAACAACATCCTGTTTGGGTGGCTAACATAGTGCCGGTTCGTAAAAAGAACAGCAAAATCCGGATATGCATCGATTTTAGAGATTTGAACGCTGCATGTCCTAAAGATGAATTTTCACTTCCCATCACAATGTGATGATCGACAATACTTGTGGTTACGAGAGGATGTCCTTCATGGATGGCTTCTCAGGATATAACCAGATTAAAATGCACCCAGATGATGAAAAGCATACAGCTTTCAGAATACCGCTGGGGGTGTACTGTTACACGGTGATGCCGTTCGGATTGAAGAACGTCGGCACTACCTACCAACGTGCGATGAGCACTATATTCAAAGAATATCTGCGCAAGACGGTAGAGTGCTACGTAGATGACTTGGCGGTCAAAAGTAAAAATAAAGAGGACCATCTTCAGGACTTAAGAACGGTCTTCGATCTCATGAGGAAACATCATTTAAAGATGAATCCCACTAAGTCATTTATGGGGGTGTCGAGTGGGAAATTCCTTGGGTTCATAATAACTTCAAAAGGAATTTTCATCGACCCTGAAAAGGTGAAAGCGAGATGCCGCCTCCCCGCAATCTTAAGGAGTTAAGGGGGTTACAAGGAAAGCTCGCCTATATTCGGCGCTTCATTTCCAACCTATCAGGGCGATGCCAGCCGTTCTCTCGATTTATGAAGAAGGGGGTTTCTTTTGTATGGGATGATACATGTTAACAGGCATTTGATGACCTAAAAGAAACCTCACCAAACCTCCTGTCCTTATGGCACCGGTCTCTGGGCAGCCCTTCCTTATATATGTGAGGGCCATGGATGATGCTTTAGGGGCATTACTTGCTCAATATAATGAGCACGGCCGTGAACATGCCCTCTATTACTTAAGCAGGACAATGATTGGAGCCGAACAACGGTATACGCCAATTGAAAAGGAATGTTTAGCCCTAGTGTTCGCTATTCAGAAAATGCGACACCATCTTTCTGGGCAAACGATCCATGTCATATCACGGGTTAATCCTTTGAAAATTCTGATGACAAAACCTAGATCCTTAAATGGCCGGTTAGCGAAATGGGCTCTGCTATTGTCGCCTTATGACATACATTTCGTCTCTCAAAAATCCACGAAGGGACAGGCAATCGCCGATTTTCTTGCAGACCATCCAATCTGGTCCAATTCCAAACAAACGTCAGAAGTCAACACAGTTAGCAAACAACAATCATGGCAAATGTTCTTTGATGGTGCTTCCAGACGATCTGCTGCTGGAGTGGGGATTGTATTGATATCCCCATACAAACATATATTACCTAACGGTTACTCATTAACAGAACCGTGCACGAATAATATCGCTGAATACAATGCGCTCATTATCGGCTTGAAAATGGCTCTACAACTGGGGGTGAGCTATTTAGAGGCATATGGAGACTCTAAACTCATCGTCAATCAGATGACGGGTGAGTATGAAGTCAGACATGAAGCTCTCATCCCCTATCATCAGCTAGCCATTGAACTAGTAGGGTACTTTGAGCAATTTTACATCTCTCATATATCTCGGAATGAGAATGTATATGCAGATGCCCTTGCCGCATTAGCTGCAACATTAGCGATTCCACCAGGTGAGGCTAAAAGCATCACCATTGGAAGCAGAGAGCTCCTCCATCCAGATACTGTTCTTCAAAATAAAGAAGTATGCCAAGCAGGCTTAACTTTGGAGCCCCGTGATTGGCGATTTCCGTTTGTGGATTATGCTTTACATGGGATATTACCAAAAGATCCAAAGGAAGCCACCTCGATAAAGAGGAAGGCCCAAAGATTTTATTATGACCATAAGCTTCAGACTTTGTATAGAAAGTGGAGAGATGGTCTACTGCTACGCTGCATATCAAAAGCAGAAGCAGAAGAAGTGCTGAGAGAAACACACGATGGAATATGTGGAGCTCATAAGCCCGGTCCTAAACTTGGAGACCGCATAAGAAGGCTGGGATACTACTGGCCGAACAAGCTAGGAGAGTGTCTGTGGGGTTATCGCACCACTGTTCGTACCCCTACAAAAACTACCCCATTCTCTTTAGCATATGGAAGCGAGGTCGTCTTGCCTCTCGAAATCCAGATACCTTCATTAAGAATGGCTTTAGCCACAAAGATGACGACAGAAGAGCATCATTAACAAAGATTGAGAGAACTAGAGGCGTTGAATGAAAAGCTTCTTAGAGCTCAACAACAAATTTAGTTGTATCAAGCCCGAATCTCACAAGCATTCAATAAGAACGTTAAACCAAGGACCTTTAAACAAGGAGACTTGGTTCTGGCTGTTAAAAGGCCAATGGTTCTAACCCACAAGACTAAGGGTAAATTTGAATCCAAGTGGGAAGGACCGTTTGTTGTGGAGACAGTATACTCCAGTGGAGCCTATCGCTTAATGAGTCAGAATGGCGACAGGATGATGATGCCGATTAATGGCAAATTTCTGAAGAAATACTATTCTTAATATCCCTGGAGGTACGCGTCTCCTTCTTCCTAGGCATGCGCAGTTGAGCTCCTCTGACCTAAAACCTGGTGTGTCCGGTTCCCAAGTTTGAACCACCTCCAGTCTTTTCTTAGGCATGTGCAATTGAGCGCCTCTGACCTAAAACCTGGTGTGTCCGGTTCTCAAGTTTGAACCACCTCCAGTCTTTTCTTAGGCATGCGCAATTGAGCGTCTCTGACCTAAATCTGGTGGGTCCGGTTCTCAAGTTTGAACCACGTCCAGTCTTTTCTTAGGCATGCGCAATTGAGCGCCTCTGACCTAAAACCTGGTGTGCCCAGTTCTCAAGTTTGAACCACCTCTAGTCTTTTCTTAGGCATGCGCAGTTGAGCGCCTCTGACCTAAATTTGGTGTGCCCAGTTCAAGTTACGCGAGAGAGCCTTGAACCGCCTCCAATCTTTCTCTTAGGCATGCACAATTGAGCGCCTCTGACCTAAATCTGATGAATTACCCAACGCCGACTAGGCAATGGGGAGAGAACCAATTTCTCGCCAACCCCTTCATTCTGGGGGTAAAAAGTATGAATTACCCAAAGCCGATAAGGCAAAGGGAAGAGGAAAAGTTTGGCATTTAAGCCCAAACGAAATTCTCGACAACTCACCATGTTGAGGGGAATAACATGGCTAGCCCAACTCAAACGGTAGTTGGTAAAGGCTAATCAAATCTGTTGATAACTGGGGGTTTGCTAAAAATCTCACAAACCCTGTCATGTTAAACTCTTACCTTTGACAGTATGATTCGGAAAATTGTACCTAAAAATAAATCATTCTGATGACAGGTTAATTGTTGTGCAAACAAATTTTGTAGCCAGCAGGTAAAAGAATCAAATGATTATTTTTATTTTATCAACAAAAGAATGAAGATACAAAAAGGTCTCTCTTTTATTACAAGTTCTTATTACAAAAAGAATGAAGAATAAAAGAATAAAAGAAAACTATGGATTTCCTAGATGCTTCAACTTATTCATCGCCTCGTCAATCACCTTACGACGGTTTGCTTCTATAGAGTGTTGAGCCTGTTGAAGTAAGACATCGTCATTTATTGCAAGTTGATGAGTCAGACGCTGACGAGAGTCTTCTATAGCACGACTTCTTATTGCCTCCTCATGATCGACCTGCCCCCGTTGAAGAATTAGCGCTTCCCGCTTCTTAACGGATTCCCCTAATTTAAGCTCGTTGGCTGCTATGACCGCCCGAGCTTTAGCAATGGTCTCTTGGGCTCTATGGATTTCAGCTTGACTTCCCCCAATTTCTGAGTCCACTGTCTCCAAACTCCTAAGAATGGATTCCCGACTGGCCTAAAGCTCTGCCAACTCCCGGGACCATGCTTCTTCCTGTCGTACCAGTTCTTCTCGGCGCACCGATAATTCCACTCGAAGCCGCGCTACCTCTATTGCGGTGATCGCTTCCACGTCCGCTTGACGAACGGTGTTTAGTGTGTTCACCTGCTCTTCTAAGGCGTTAAAGCGGGCCCGGTAGGGAGCTGCTCGGTCCTATTCCCCGACTCTTTCAATATTGTCTAAATAGCTAGATAACATTGGACGACCGAGACTGAAGAAATTCGTGCCGTCAGAGATCATCTCGGCGCATCTTCTAAGCAACTGCATAAAGTCATTAACACTATAGTTGAAGAGCTCATCAAAATGATTCATGGCGCCTGTATTCAAAACAGGTAGCGTTAAAGAGGATGTCGCCGGAAGAAGAGCGGTACCCACTGGAATTGAAGAAAAAGAAGCCTGTCCTTGCACCAGGTTCATAACATGCGGAGCCAGTAAGGCCAATGTAGATCTGGCAGAGCAAGGAACTTGAGGGGAAGCGGCGCTAGTACAGATCACCTGGGCAGCGCCACCGACAGGAGAAGAGGAGGGAGTATTTCCACCAGAAGCTCCTCCAGTGGCGGAAGTAGCTTCGAATGAGAACTTCAAATTATCCTCATCCCCTGCTGGAAGATTTGGAGCTGGAAGAGTTACAGGTGTCTCGACAGCCATTATGATAGAAGGCGTTGACATTGCTGGTTGAGGAGCAGAAGGTGCACCAAAGACCACTGGAAAGGTCTCAGTGGAGCAGACCGGTGGTGTTGGAGACGACATACTTGGAGACGGTGTAGCTTCGTTTGCAGCAGCTGCAATGACAACTTCTGTTCTCTCATCGTTCCCTAGTTCATCAATCGGGGAACTGAAGAAGGAACAGAGGCAGGAGCGGGTGTGAAGTAATCCGCATCAAATTCGTTTGCAGAGCTACCCAAACCACCTACTGAGCCGGTAGCGCCCGAATAGTCCACCCTGTCATCAGACTCCACCTGGGTAGTTGAGTGCATTAGCGAGAGGAGCTGACCACCTGCATTTCAGGAGATAAGAAAAGTGGTGTTACAGTAAAACAATAGACAAAAGATAGAATACTAAAAGCCATACATGGAGATACAAGTCCAGTTGTCGGGCTCGAAGGGGGAACCGTTGTCATCTCCAACAGCGTACCCGTCTCATTACCCAGCGGTTGCTCCACAGGATGTACAACAGGTCCTACGGTTGGAGGAGCCGGAACCTCCGGAACACTTGGAGCTCCAACAGGTTCACTCTCCCCTGCTGGCACTGGAGGTAGAGCTGAAACCAGCAGATCCGAAGCAAGCATGATAGCCACTTCTTGGGGGGCTAATAAAGTTTCCGGAGCCAACTTCTACTTCTTGGAAGGCCTTTTCTTTGGGGCACCTCGGCGTTTGAGAGTCGGGCTCCGGGGACGAATGACGACAGGTTGGGGAGCACCTCCAACATCAGGGTTGTCATCATTATTATTGTCATCGTCATCACTAGACTCGCTGACATCTGACGGTTCGGCCGCTGCGCCAAGGAATTCCTCCATTTCTTCTATCCTTATTCTTGAAGCACCCTGGCGGCTAATATAGAAAGTCTTAATCTCCTTGCAACAACTTCGGTTGATGGAGAAGTGAGGCACGTCAGCATTTGCAATGCTATACCATGTGCAAAAACTGAGAGTTGTGGCCAGTTCTGGCAACTTCTGGGGCAGGGTGAATTCAGCTCCAGTCCCGCCAGCTGCGAAATGAAACCAGCTGCGGGCACCCTCGTACAAATTCCCCTTATAGGCAAAACTCCTGCTTGGATTACCCACATAGAGTTGGGAATATCCAAATTGGCGAGCAAAGTGACTTGGGATGTACGGTTCGATAAGACATTTGCTGTCTTGACGATACACTAGATGCCCGGGCCGGATATTGAGAAGCCACCTGAACGCTCCTGAGGATAAGGCAGTAAAATTGTTTGCTCCTGCAATATCCTTCAATTTTAATCCGTATCCTACACCAGAAAAGTCGGGGAAGCACCTGAAAATCTCATAGTTCTGGTGTTACCGGAGAGTCTTATGGATTTGTGACATATAGTATTGCTTCCATGAGGAACGCTCGTATAGCTCTACAAGGTAACACTTGTCACTTGAGCACCGTGAAGCAGCACTCATCAAAGAAGGGCTGTGCATTACGAGCCATGCCATCAGATAAGTGTAAGGAAGCTCCACCCTAGGGTTTGGAGTCTTCACTTGAACGATCACCTTCAACTTGCCTTTCCCTTTTCCTTTGCCTTTATCGGCAGGGATGAAGTCATTGCAGAGTGTTCGCAATCCATGCTGTAGATTGCACACCATGGCAAGAAGAAGTCCGAAAGATCGGCCGTATGCGAGGAGGACTGCTGGATATACCACAGTCATTGCAATTGCTTCTTTGGCAGCGACGGCACGACACATCTCTTCAGCCACAGCATCAAGAATCCAGCAATAAGGCCTCTGTTGGATACCGGGGACTGAGCTTGATAGTGGTAGCTCTTGAAAGAGATACCAGGACCAAATCCACCTTCATTGGAATCAGTGGTATAAAGCGCTAGCCGAGTCTTGGCAATGCGGCGCTCAATCTCTGTGATGTAGACAGGAGTATGGCCATGGACAGTCATTGAACTATGCTTAGAATTCAAATTGGTGAAGAGGTAATCAGCCCATTTCTTGTGACCGATACCTTGATTACGCACACCTGCTAGGTCAGCACAGATGCGGTAGTGGCACATCATCTCCCAGTATGTGACATAGATGCGCTCGTCCTTCGCCAATAGTATGTTCAACTCCTCGGTAGTAGGGATATACTCCTCGTAGGGGACTTCGCATATTGAGAGCCCAAAAACTTCAAACATCTCGTAGAGAGCAAACCCTAGCTCACCCACTGGTGTAAAAAGAGTGCAGGTCTCGGGATTATACATCTCAAGAAAGCAGAAGAAATGATAGGTACTATGAGGGAATCCGAATTGAACATTTCTGATGGCCTTGTACAGACCAATCTCCTTCAAAATGGGTTCATGAGAATCCAACATGTACTGAACAAGGCGGGCCCACCACATGTTGCTAGAAGAGTAAACCCAGCCAGGCATCCTAAAGTCCCTAGCAGGGTATTGACCTTCTTTCGCCAGGAACTCACTTAAGAAAGTTCTTGCGCGGATGGGAACTTCTCCTACTAGGAGCTCCTTGCCAAAACGGCCTGGAAGCAAACCAGTAATGCATCTGGGAGGGCCATCTTGATAAACCCCTTGCGCACCAAATTTGCCCATTGGGACGCCATCTTGCTCTTGAATTAGTCCCCACTTTAACTCCCGAGGCATCGCTAGCCTCTGAAGATAGATTAGGAGATAGCTACGATCTATTCCAGGCAGAAACATTAAAGCTTCGCTAGAGTTATATAGCCACATGCAATCCTCTTCAGATAGGATCGCGCCTGATTGCCCCATCTGGTCCCCAAAGAGAAATGCGGGCTTCTCTAGTGCCTCTCTGTTCACATCTTCAAAGACTGCGTCAGTGATAATCTCGCGTGCAGTAGTAGGATGATATTTGATCAATTTCTCCCTACGGTCTCTCAGGTTAGGGTTATATGCAGCCAGAATGGTGGTGAAGCGAAATTGAGCTGATGGATCAGAACCACCAGCAAAACCAAAGTAATGCTTATGGGGAAGAGCTTCCGCTGAGTACCCTACTGCAAAAATAAGTACCAGAGTTAGAGAAATTTCTATAAAATAGAAAATTTTTCTAAGTATGGACGCGCGAAGCTAAAAATTAGATCTCGCGAAGTTAAAAGTAACTCCGCACTAAGCTAAAAATTAGACCGCACAGAAGTCAAAAAGAGCCTCGCGTTTCAAGGCGACTGCTACTTAAAAGAGTCTCGCGTTTCAATGCGACTGCTACTTAAAAGAGCCTCGCATTTCAACGCGACTGCTACTTTAAAGAGCCTCGCATTTCAACGCGACTGCTACTTAAAAGAGCCTCGCGTTTTAACGCGACTGCTACTTAAAAGAGCCCCGCGTTTCAACGCGACTGTTACTCAAAATAGCCCCGCGATTCAAAACGGGAGGATGATGCGATAACTTCGCGTAAGAAGAAAGCCAGAGACTTTTCTTCTTCTCCAAGCCTTGCGGCCGGAGTACGGCGATCTCGCTGATAAAAGAGGTGATTGATCGGTTAGAGTCAAGACCAAATCACTCTAGAAATGTTTCAAAGAGTCTCGATAAAAAGATTCTTACCCCCAATATGCGAAACGTGGGCTGGCGCGTCGCTGCCATGGCCGCTGCCACCACTGCTTGCGCTAGTCGCCGACAATGGGGCTGCGCGAGAAGTAGCACGGGTTTTGGGTGCCATTGCTAGAAACTTGAGGAAAATCGACGAGAAGTGAGGAGAAAATCGGTCGGAAGAAGCTCGAGTTGCCTGAGCTCTGATCGTCTGAATCTCTAGGGTTTCTGGAAAATTCTCAAGTGAAGTGAGAAGAAAAGGAATAGAGATTTCATTTAAATGAGGGAAACCGCCTCTTGGAGTTCGGCGCGAATTTCGGAAAAAATGACTGAGCAGTTACTCTCCAGAAACGCGGAGCTATTAGCCTCGCGTGGCGATAGAAAATGCGAATTTATTAACTCTGCGCAACTCCGAGAAACGCGAGGATAACTTGGTATTCTAGCTTCGCGTTCCTATAAAGAACTTGGATTTCTGGCTAAGTTGAGATGGTCATTATCCGATCATTTCAGGATTCTTGAGGCCAACAGATAGAGAGGAAAATAATTTGCCTTTATTTATAAAAGAAGAGATTACAAAGAGGAGGTTATAGCTCTCCCAAAAGCTTCTACATATTCATCGACTCATCAATAACCTAACGGCGAGATTCCTCTGCTGGATGTTGAAGTTCAATTCCAGGATTCAAATATAAGAGATCTCCTCTGCAAATGTCAATTATGATCTGTCATCTGAAATGAAGCACAAGTTGAATTTGAAGTGCTGCAAGCCCTTATATGATCATCTAACAGAAATGATCCTCAAGAAAACTTAATGGGCTGCCGCAGAGTTCTTGTAATTCCTTCAAAAGGAGCCAGAGGCTTGATAACTAAAAGGCATATGTCTCTGGCTTCCTTAGAGTTACTTTTACTGATGAAGATGGGTGCACAGCTAGCTTTTGAAGATATATCAGGGAAAAACTACACTCCACGCTGGCTGGAGATATCGGCAAGTCATCATATTGAATCTGGTTCACTGCAGAATAGGAATCAGGAGTTCGACAAAACTTGGAAAATCTTCTAAGTATAAGAACGCGGAGCTAAGCTAACTTCGCCTGCAGCTGAAGAAATAGCCTCGCTTCTTAAAACGTAGAGGATAACGCGATAACGTCGCGTAACAGAGTTTCTCTCTGCCTTTTCCTTCTCTTTAATAGCTTCGCGATTAAAACGCGACTGCAAATTAAGATAGTCCCGCGTTTTAAAACGCAGAGAATGACGCGATAACTTCGCGTAGAGAAAGATCAGAGTTCCTCTCTGACTTCTCCTTCTCCTTCAAGCCTTATGGCTGGAGAACGACGATCTTGCCGGTGAAGTAAACAATTGGCTGGAGCCGAAACATCTCAGAATAATTTTAAGAAGATCAAGAGTTAAGGTTTTTACCTTCAAGAGACGCTGCATTGACTGGTTCGCCACTGCGTCTACTTCCATGGCCGCTGCCATTAACGCCGGCCAACATGCATAAAACCAAACTCTTTTGGAGCGACATCCTAATGATGAAGATTTATGGAGAGTTAAACGGAGATCAATTGAAGATCGCTCGTTGACATCGCTCACTCGGTTGCAGGAGTTGAGAACTCTTTAAAATCTCCGAATGAAGATGAAGATGAGCCGAGAGCTCTATTTAAACAAGATTTCCGTCACTTGGTATTCGACGCAGAAATTCAGAGTAATTAATGAAATAATTACTCATTTCACAGAAAATGAAGTGAAGCTGATTAGCTCCCCGTAAGCAAGCATAACGATAGGTAGACTTGGTATTCTAACTCCGCGTTTCAGTTTAAGTATCCAAAGTATTTTAAAATTTGCTAAGTTCTAAACCATTTTGAAAACTTTGGAGGGGGTTCTGTTGGCAGTGAAAATTTCTAAGTAAAATAGGATTTTCCACAACAGAACGCGGAGATAGTCTAGAACTCCGCGTCTGGCTATTTTTAGCCTCGCCTTGAGTAAAACGTGGAGATGATCAATAACTCCGTGTTAGCTCCGCATTCTGGTTATTTAGCGCCGCGTTTTGATGCGATTAAAGCTCCGCGTGAGCAGATAACCAGAATCTTAAGTTGATTGAGATTATGATTTGGGCTTATCTAAATACCTAAATCAAGTCCAATCAGAATTCTAAATCAAGAGATTTAAATCAATATTAAATATTTGATTGGAATCCTTGATGAGAGCAAATTCTATTTAGATAGAAACTCTCAAATCTTCCTAGGGCTATAAATACCTTCTCGGTGAAACCCTAGGGGTCTTCTTTTTGGGCGTCTGAAGTCTTCTTTTGATCCTTTGGCAATTCAAGTACGCGAGAGAGCCTTGAAGTCTTTGGTGATCATCTTCTTTTCGACATCTTAGAGAATTCAAGTTACGCACAAAGCCTTGAATTCGGGAAAGAGAAAAAAAGATCGTCTACAGTCGGCTGATATATTCAAGAGATAAGAGTTCGACGTTCGATCGTCCAAAGGAACTACTATAGATCCCATCGCCACAGATTCCACACAAATTGTTGTGAAAGAGAGAGATTGAATTATAAAATCCTCTCGTTTGTTCTCTTTATATCTTGTTCACTTTTATTGTAATCTAAGCTGTATTCGATGGAAGAAAGCAAAGAAACTTTTGTGGCGAACAAGTAGTACTTGCGAGAAGCGCAAGGCTTCTCACACTCGCGAGAGACGCGAGTATAAAAATCCTTTACAACCAGCGTGTGATTCTCCACGCGAGGTTAAAACTGAGCCAAGCTAGAGACGCGAGGCCAGTAATACTTGCAATAAACGCAACGCGAGGAACGCGAGGACGATTGGCAAATAGTTGTTAGTCGTAAAAATCGTGCTAGGCGCGAAGTTATGACTTGCGATAATCACAAAGATGAGCCAGTGTGCAAGAACTTCTCTTCACACAGGGCTATTATTCCAGAAGCTAAACTTCTGAAGACACGCCAAGCCAGCGAGAAACGCGAGGCTAACATGGCAAGATGCGGAGCTATTCCTCAGCCCCGCGCTATAAGATGCGAAGCTACTTCTAAGCTCCGCGTGGATCAACCCGACTACAGAATCAGAGCTGATCGTTCAAAGAAGCTTCAGTGGGTTCCTAGACCCTCTCAAAAGTTGAATGGACCTCATGACTCCATGGCTAAAGGCGCTAATCTCAGGGAGTATCTCTCCAAGAAGAGGGACATATAACAACTTCAAGCTGAACCTGTCTGTCACTGCCAGCAGCTTATGACAGCGGTGTCCGCTGTAATGGACAACTATGGCTGCAGCAAGAGCAGGGTATCAGTGTTCGATCGATTATCTGAGTCAGACAGGAACCCTACTAAGAAAACAAGAACCGCTTCCCTGAAAGAATGGAGAGCTATGACCTCCAATATGGTGGGGAAAGGGAAGAAGATTGTAGAGATGGATGATGATTCGGAATCGAGTGATGAAGAACCTTCTCATGTTACTCGACTTAAATCAGGAGCCGTCCCGCCTAGAAATTATAAGAGGCTCGCAAGGAGTTCTTACGATGATGACAGTGATAATTCAGCTATAGCTTCGCCTCCATCCTCTACGTCATCTCGACTACAGAAATCAGCATCGCACATGGCAGACAAATTTGATGATATCAATCAGAGATTTGGAGCTCAAGAAAGAATGATTCGAGAACAGCAAAAGATGATTGAAAGTCTTAAAGTGATGCTTTCAAAATTTATTGAGGATAATGCCAAAAAGGGCAAAGAGACTCCGAATGAAGAAGAACAGGAGGAGAAAGCCCACTCGATGCACGAGGACAAGGATAAATTCTCTTTTCATGATCCACATGAAGAGAAAATAGAAAAATTGCAAAATCAACTCGAAGCACTGATGCGTAAAAAGGAGTTGAAAGAGGCAGGGGTCTCAAGACCGTATCCTCCTGAATGGGATATGGTACCATACCCTCAGAAGTATAAGCCGCTCAAATTAGAGCCATATGACAGGAAGGGATCGCCCAGTCAACACATTTATTACTTCTTGTCCCAAGCAGGACATTTGATGGGTAATGACCCAATTATGACCAAAGTATTTGCAAGTACTTTGCGAGGGCCTGCTTTTACTTGGTTCATGCAGCTGCCCCCAGGTACTATTAATACCTGGTTAGATGTGGAGAAATTATTTCTCTCACGTTTCTTCAAGGATGATACCGAGATTACGGTTCATTCACTCCTTGCAACTAAGCAAGGGGAACAAGAGACTGTAAAAGATTTTATAGAAAGGTTGCGGGAGAAGTCTGTACATTGCAAATACGGAGTGATCCAGGAAACTCTAGTCGAGACTTATCGACACAATCTTAAGACCAATGTGCTCCTAAAAATGGGGGCCGTAGAGTCTATGACATGGAGAGATTTGCTCAAACAGGAAGAGCAAGTTGAGGACTTGATTCGCCAAGTTGAAGAATCTCGTGGATCAAGAAGTACTAGGGGTAATAAGCCATATACCCAAAATAACGGCAATAAGAATAAAGGAAAAGCGGTGATGGCATCAGAAACTGCTCCTCAGAAGTCAAATCCTCCACCAAAGCCGAAGCCTCAAAATCAGCAGGGCACAAGGCAAAATAGACCTCAGCAAGAGAGAAATTATACTTTCAAGGCGGAACAGATGCCTATCCTCTTTCACTTGCTCCAGAGGAAGGGAATGCTGAAACTTCCGGAGAATAGAAAACCGGAGGACGCTGGTAAGACCAACGACCCCAATTATTATCTCTATCACCAGAATGTTGGGCACCCTACTAGGGATTGTTACCCCCTTAAGAACATAATCCAAGCACTAATAGAAGCTGGAGTTCTGACGCTTAAGGAAGAGCAGAAGAAGGTCACTGCCAATATGGCAACCATAGTGGTTGGAACCCGTGAGTTCCCCACTGGAGTGACCCCAATCCCAAAGGGTAAGATGGTTACAAAGAACCTTGATCCTCACAACAAAGCCCAAGAAGGACTTGTCCCTGTAACAACCCAAAAGGGGGAAGTTATGTGGGTTCTTCTCGATTTGTTAGAAGATGAACAGTGGACTACTACAGGGGGTCAGGGGAAGAAGCGGACTGTTAATGCCATTTTCGCAGAAATAAAGGAAGAATATATAGCTTCAGGAGCCTTCACAGATTCTGAAGAAGAGCCCGAAACTATGGCCACTCATCAAGATGGGGCAGGCCCTTCCGGTACTCAATCTGGGAAAACATATCTCAAGAACTACACCAGAGTAGACCCGAAAGACATATATGCGGAACTTGCAAAACCCGCAAAGTAGAAAAGACTTCGTTTCCAGAAGAATCCTATTAGAGATGAAAGAGCCAAGGAGTCTACCTTCAAGTTTGACATAATTGCTCAGCTGGCCAACATTCCGGCGCGAGTAACGCTTTATGAATTGTTGAGATTATCAAAATCAACACGTAAAGCGTTAAGAGAGGCCTTGACAGACTCTGAGTCATTTTTAGCTCAGATAGTCGAGCCGGCCAATGAAGAACAGGACTCTTGCCCCTGCTATCACCAAGTGAGGAGGCAGATTCCACAAATTGTCTTCTCTCCAGAAGATATGCAGGTGAGGAATATAAAGCATAACATGCCTTTATATTTCACCGGATATGTCGGATCCACAAAGGTGGACTGAATTCAAATTGATCCGGGTTCTGTGCTAAGTGTCTACCCAGAAGGTTGATGCAGCTGTTAGGGATTTCCCTCCATCGTCTGACACCAACCAATACAATGATATATGGGTTTAATGCCAATAATAGCCGTCCCCTCGGAAAAATCCGACTCCAATGTCAAATCGGAGATTTGAGGACGGAGGCTACGTGCTACGTTATTGATGCAGATACCTCCTACAATATTTTATTGGGACGGCCTTGGATCCACGCTCACATGATAGTCCCGTCGACTCTTCACCAATGCATGAAATATTGCGATGAGGAAGGAGAAGTCCGGATACTAATTGCCCATAAGCAACCATTCAAAGGGCTGGAGAATTACTTCACGGATGCTGCGCTTTATAAACCATCCCATGAAGTCTCTAATGATGATTGCAGCAAGCTTCAAGAGCCCAATGACAGTGGCAATGAAGCAGATACTGAATATGAGTTTCCTAAAGAAGACGATGGGGGTGACTATGAAATTAACCCTCACTTAGATTTTAGTTTCAGTCTTAGTGATAATATAACCAATGTAATAGAGAGTGAATGGGTTATTAATGAGAATATGAAGTTAGTCTACGAGCATGCTGTAGCTACTGAGTCTGAACCCTCTTGTACTTCCACTAAAGTGGATGGCCTATCCGAACTTGAAGTTCTGGCGGCATATCATTTGCCACTTAGGTTATCCCTCCTCTCTCGGTCTAAAATAGTTGAGGGAAAAGGTCACTACTTCGAAGTGCCTCCTCGACGAGGATCCCAAAGGCCGATTATGTTCGGCAGGGTAATTACGTCACCCCGGCGAAGACAAAGCAGTGAAAGTGATGAACAAATATCACCCCAATTTCACCTGTATGAACAAAAATCCCAGCAAATGATGGAGAAGATGGGTTATAATTTTACCCAGAAATCGGGATTAAACTTTGGAAAAGGGCGATGGAATCTTATACCCTCGTTCAGACCAAGAGGAAAGAGCCCTGATTATTATCAGAAGACTCGCAGGGGGTTGGGCTATGTATCTACTCCTCCCTCATCACCCTCCGGACAAGAAGAGAGTTCTTCGGCCAAGGAAGATACATCTTCATCCAATCATGATTCAGATCAAAGTACCGACGCCTGGTTTCAGTCCTTGATGACCAATATGGTTTCAGCCGCATCAGAAAGCGATGAGGAACCAATTGATGTCCAGGATGATTCTTGGGCTAAGCAAATGTACACTTTCTGGGTTGTTCGCTTTGAACAACGTGACCCGCCCACTGAAGACAAATTGGTTCAAGTTAACATGGGAACGGAAGAAAACCCGAAACCCATCTTCATAAGCGAGACGCTAACCCCATGGGAAAAGGAGGGACTTATATCTCTTATTAAAGATTATATAGACGTGTTCGCATGGAATTATGAAGACATGCCTGGGCTTGACCCTCAAATTGCCACGCACCGGTTAAATATAAAAGAAGATGCCAAACCTGTTAAACAACAGCAGAAGCGTTTTCAACCGGAATTGATGGAGGCAATAGTTGCTGAGGTCAACAAACTTATAATATCGGAATTCATCCGTGAAGAGCAACATCCTGATTGGGTGGCTAACATAGTGCCAGTTCGTAAGAAGAACGGCAAAATCCGGATATGCATCGATTTTAGAGATTTGAACGCTGCATGTCCTAAGGATGAATTTCCACTTCCCATCAACGATGTGATGATCGATAATACTTGTGGTTACGAGAGGATGTCCTTTATGGATGGCTTCTCAGGATATAACCAGATCAAGATGCACCCAGATGATGAAAAACATACAGCTTTTAGAACACCGCTGGGGGTATACTGTTACACGGTGATGCCATTCGGATTAAAGAACGCCGGTGCTACCTACCAACGTGCGATGAGCACTATATTCATAGAACACCTGCGCAAGACGGTAGAGTGCTATGTGGATGATTTAGCGGTCAAAAGTAAAAGTAAAGGGGACCACCTTCAGGACTTAAGAACGGTCTTCGATCTCATGAGGAAACATCATTTAAAGATGAATCCCACTAAGTCATTTATGGGGGTGTCGAGTGGGAAATTCCTTGGGTTCATAATAACTTTAAAAGGAATTTTCCTCGACCCTGAAAAGGTAAAAGCAATTAGCGAGATGCTGCCTCCCCTCAATCTTAAAGAATTGAGGGGGTTACAAGGAAAGCTCGCCTATATTCGGCGCTTCATTTCCAACTTATCTGGACGATGCCAGCCATTCTCCAAACTTATGAAAAATGGGGTTTCTTTTGTATGGGATGAGGCATGTCAACAGGCCTTTGATGACCTCAAAGAATACCTCACCAAACCTCCCGTTCTTATGGCACCAATCCCTGGGCAGCCCTTCCTTATATATGTAAGGGCCATGGATAATGCTTTAGGAGCATTACTTGCTCAATATAATGAGCACGGCCATGAACATACCCTCTATTATTTAAGCAGGACAATGATCGGGACCGAATAGCGGTATACCCCGATTGAAAAGGAATGTTTAGCCCTAGTGTTCGCTATTCAGAAAATGCGACACTATCTTTCTGGGCAAACAATTCATGTCATATCACGGGTTAATCCCCTGAAAATTCTGATGACAAAATCGAGATCCTTAAATGGTCGGTTAGCAAAATGGGCTCTGCTATTGTCACCCTATGATATACACTTCGTTCCTCAAAAAGCCATGAAGGGACAGGCAATTCCCGATTTCTTAGCAGACCATCCAATCTGGTCTAATTCCAAACAGACGTCAGAGGTTAACACAGTTAGTAAGGAACAACCATGGCAAATGTTCTTTGATGGTGCTGCCAGACGATCTGCTGCTGGAGTGGGGGTTATGCTGATATCCCCACATAAACATATATTACCTAACGGTTACTCATTAACAGAACCGTGCACGAATAATATGGCAGAATACAACGCACTAATTATCGGCCTAAAAATGGCTCTGCAACTGGGGGTGAATTATTTAGAGGCATATGGAGACTCTAAACTCATCGTCAATCAGATGACGGGTGAGTATGAAGTCAGACATGAAGCCCTCATCCCCTATCATCAGCTAACCATTGAACTAGCAGGGTACTTTGAGCAATTTTACATCTCTCATATGTCTCGGAATGAGAATGTATATGCAGATGCCCTTGCCGCATTAGCAGCAACATTGGCGATCCCGCCGGGTGAAGCAAAAAGCATTACTATTGGAAGCAGAGAGCTCCTCCATCCAGATACTGTTTTTCAAAATAAAGAAGTATGCCAAGCAGGCTTAACTTTGAAACCCCATGATTGGCGATTTCTGTTTGTGGATTATGCTTTACATGGGATATTACCAGAAGATCCAAAGGAAGCCACCTCGATAAAGAGGAAGGCCCAGGGATTTTATTATGACCATAAGCTTCAGACTTTATATAGAAAGTCAAGAGATGGTCTTCTACTACGCTGCTTGTCAAAAACAGAAGCAGATGAAGTGCTGAGAGAAACACACGATGGAGTATGTGGAGCTCATCAACCCAGTCCAAAGCTCGGAGACCGCATAAGAAGGCTGGAATACTACTGGCCGAGCATGATTACAGAAACAATGGCATACGCTAAATGGTGTCATGCATGCCAAATACATGCTAATTTTATACACCAACCCCCAGAATACTTGCACAATACCATTGCTAGTTAGCCATTTGAGGCATGGGGAATGGATATTGTGGGGCCTATAACTCCCCCGTCATCTAGAGGACATCGGTTTATTCTTGCAATAACCGATTATTTTTTCAAAATGAGCCGAAGCTGTACCCATGAAAGAGGTGAAAGCGACAGATGTGATCAAGTTCATCAAGCATCATGTCATTTACCATTTTGGTGTTCCCCGACGGATCATTCATGATAATGTCCGCAATTCATCAGTCAGGGATTCTCCAGATTCTGCAATAAGATCAGAATCAAAGATATTGATTCAACGCCATATAACCCCACGGCTAATGGGTTAGCCGAAGCCTTCAACAAGACGATTATTAAACTTCTTCGGAAGTTCGTCTCTTCCAATAAACGGGATTGGGATGAGAAGCTAGGAGAGTGCCTGTGGGTTTATCGCACCACTGTTCGCACCCCAACAAAAGCTACCCCGTTCTCTTTGGTTTACGGAAGCGAGGCCATCTTGCCTCTTGAAATTCAGATACCATCATTAAGAGTGGTCTTAGCCACAAAGATGACGACAGAAGAGCGCCATCAACAAAGATTGAAAGAACTAGAGGCGTTGAATAAAAAGCGTCTCAGGGCTCAACAACAAATTGAGTTGTATCAAGCCCGAATCTCACAAGCGTTCAATAAGAACGTTAAACCAAGGACCTTTAAACAAGGAGACTTGGTTCTGGCTATTAAAAGGCTAATGGTGCTAACCCACAAAACTAAGGGTAAATTTGAACCCAAGTGGGAAGGACCATTTGTTGAGGAGACTGTATACTTCAGTGGAGCCTATCGCCTAATGAATCAGAATGGCGACAGGATGATGATGCCGATCAATGGCAAATTTCTAAAGAAATACTATACTTAATATCCCTGGAAGTACGCGCCTCCAATTTTCTTCTTAGGCATGCGCAATTGAGCGCCTCTAACCTAAATTTGATGGATCCTAACCCGACCATCGTGGTGTGCCCAGTCTAAGTTACGCGAGAGAGCCTTGGACCGCCTCCACTTGTTCAAGTTACGCAATTGAGCGCTTGGACTTCTTCTTACACATGCGCAATTAAGCGCCTCTGACCTAAATCTTGGTGTGCCCAGTTCAAATTACGCGAGAGAGCCTTGAACCGCTTCCAATCTTCTTCTTAGGCATACGCAATTGAGCGCCTCTGACCGAAATTTGATGGATCCTAACCCGACCATCGTGGTGTGCCCAGTCTAAGTTACGCGAGAGAGCCTTGGACCGCCTCGACTTGTTCAAGTTACGCAATTGAGCGCTTGGATTTCTTCTTAGGCATGCGCAATTGAGCCCCTCTGACCTAAATTTGATGGATCCTAACCCGACCATCGTGGTGTGCCCAGTCTAAGTTACGCGAGAGAGCCTTGGACCGCCTCCACTTATTCAAGTTACGTAATGAGCGCTTGAACTTCTTCTTAGGTATGTGCAATTGAGCGCCTCTGACCTAAATCTTGGTGTGCCCAGTTCAAGTTACGCGAGAGAGCCTTGAACCGCCCCCAATCTTCTTCTTAGACATGCGCAATTGAGCGCCTCTGACCTAAATTTGATGAATCCTAACCCGACCATCATGGTGTGCCCAGTATAAGTTACGCGAGAGAGCCTTGGACCGCCTCCACTTGTTCAAGTTACGCAATTGAGCGCTTGGACTTCTTCTTAGGTATGTGCAATTGAGCGCCTCTGACCTAAATTTGATGGATCCTAACCCGACCATCATGGTGTGCCCAGTCTAAGTTACGTGAGAGAGCCTTGGACCGCCTCCACTTGTTCAAGTTATGCAATTGAGCGCTTGAACTTCTTCTTAGGCATGCGCAATTGAGCGCCTCTGACCTAATTTGGTGTGCCCAGTCTAAGTTACGCGAGAGAGCCTTGGACCGCCTCCACTTATTCAAGTTACGCAATTGAGCGCTTGAACTTCTTCTTAGGCATGCGCAATTGAGCGCCTCTGACTTAAATCTTTGTGTGCCTAGTTCATGTTACGCGAGAGAGCCTTGAAGCGCCTCCAATTTTCTTCTTAGGCATGCGCAATTGAGCGCCTCTGATCTAAATTTGATGGATCCTAACCCGACCATCGTGGTGTGCCCAGTCTAAGTTACGCGAGAGAGTCTTGGACCGCCTCCACTTGTTCAAGTTACGCAATTGAGCGCCTGGACTTCTTCTTAGGCATGCGCAATTGTGCGCCTCTGACCTAAATTTGATGGATCCTAACCCGATCATCGTGGTGTGCCCAGTCTAAGTTATGCGAGAGAGCCTTGGACCGCCTCCACTTATTCAAGTTACGCAATTGAGCGCTTGAACTTCTTCTTAGGCATGCGCAATTGAGCGCCTCTGATCTAAATTTGGTGTGCCCAGTTCAAGTTACGCGAGAGAGGCTTGAACCGCCTCCAATTTTCTTCTTAGGCATGCGCAATTGAGCGCCTCTGACCTAAATCTGGTGTGCCCAGTTCAAACTACGAACCGCCTCCAGTCTTCTTCTTAGGCATGCGCGATTGAGCGCCTCTGACCTAAATGTGGTGTGCCCAGTTCGAATTATGAACCGCCTCCACTTGTTAAAGCATGCGCAATTGAGAGCCTCTGACCTAAATTTGATGAATTACCCAGCGCCGACTAAGCAATGGGAAGAGAACTAGTTTCTCGCCAACCCTTTCATGCTGGGGGTAAAAGCATGAATTGCCCAACGCCGCTAAGGTAAAGGGAAGAGGAAAAGTATGGCATTTAAGCTCAAGTAAAATTCTCGACAACTTACCATGTTGAGGGGAATAACATGGCTAGCCCAACTCAAACGGTAGTTGGTAAAAGGCTAATCAAATCCGTTGATAGCTGGGGGTTTGCTAAAAATCCCATAAAACCCTGTCATGTTAAGCTCTTACCTTTGACAGTATGATTTGGGATACTTTGCCTAAGATAAACAATTTTTGATGACAAGCTATTTGTTATGCAATCAAATTTCCTAGCCAACAAGTAAAAGAATCAAAAAGGAGTTATCTTTATTCAAAAGAAACAGATTTACAAATGAAGCCAGGAGAATCAGTAAAGTCCTTCTATTACAAAGTTCTTATTACAGAGAAAAAAAAACAAAAAGAATGAAGAAATAAAAGAATAGAAAAAAACTATGAATCTCCTAGGAGCTTCAACTTATTCATCGCCTCGTCAACTACTTGACGACGAGTTGCTTCCACGGAGTGTTGAGCCTGACGGAGCAAGTCATCATCATTCATTACAAGTTGCTGAGTTAAATGCTGACGATACTCTTCCATAGCACGGCTTCTTATTGTCTCCTCCTGCTCAACCTGTTCCCGTTGAAGGATCAGCACTTCCCGTTTTTTAACGGCTTCCCCTAATTGAAGCTCGTTGGTTACTAAGACCGCCCGAGCTTTAGCAATGGTTTCCTGGGCTCTAAGAATGGCGGCCTGACTCCTCCCAATCTAGGAGTCCACCGCCTCCAAACCTTTAGTGATGGACTCCCAACTAGGCTGGAGCTCTGCCAATTCCCGAGACCATCCTTCTTCTTGACGCATTAACTCCTCTTGACGTGCCGCTAGCTCCACCCGAAGCCGCGCTAACTCTATCGCGGTAATCGCTTTCACGTCCGCTTGGCGAACTGTGTCTAGCATACGCACTTGCTCTTCTAAGTCTGCAAGGCGGGCTCGATAAGGAGCTGCTCAGTCTTGTCCCCCGATCCTTTCAATATTATCCAAATAACTGAATAACATCGGACGTCCCAGGCTAAGGAAATCTCTTCCGGCGAGCGTCATCTCAATGCATCTTCTTAGCAACCGCATAAAATCATTAACACTGTAGTTGAAGATTTCTTCAAGAGGGTCTACAGTGTATGTATTTAAGGCAGGCAGTGCTAAAGAAGGCATCGCTGGAGAAGGAATAGTATCCACGGGAATTGAAGAGGAAGAAGCCCGTCCCTGTACCAGACTCATAATATGCGGGGCCAGTAAAGCCAATGCAGATCTGGCTGAACTGGGAACCCGAGGAGAAGCATCACTATTACAAATCACCCGGGCAGCGCCACCAACAGGAGAAGATGAGGGAGCGTTTCCACCAGAAGCTCCTCCGGTGGCAGAAGTAGCTTCAAATGAGAACCTCAAGTTCTTCTCATCCCCTGCAGGAACACTAGGAGCTGGAGGAGTTGTAGGTGTCTCAGCAACTACAATGATAGATGGTGTCAAAATAACTGACTGAGGAGCAGAAGGTGCACCAGAGACCACTGGAAAGGTCTCTGTGGAGCAGACCGGTGGCGTTGGTGACGGCATACTGGGAGACGGTGTGGCCTCTTTTGCAGCGGCCGCAATAACAACTTCCGTTCTCTCGTCACTCCTTAGTTCGTCAATGGGAGGAATTGATGAGGGAACTGGACATATGGTCGGTGTAAAATAGTCAGCGTCAAATTCGCTTGCGGAGCTGCCCAAACCACCCAACGAGCCAGTCATGCCCAAATAGTCCACCCTATCATCAGACTCCACCTGGGTAGTTGAGTGCATTGGCGAGAGAGGCTAACCACCTGCATTTCAGGAAGCAAGCAGATGGTGTTACGTATAATGATAAAGTAGATAAAATGGACAAAGAGCTTAAGAGCTGAAGGAACTATACTTGGAGATACAAGTCCAGTTGTTGGACTTGAAGGGGGACCCACCGTCATCTCCAAAAGCGTACCCATCTCACTACCAAGTGGTTGCGCCGCAGGGTGTTCAACAGGTTCTACGGTCGGAGGAGCTGGAACCTCGGGAACACTTGGAGCTCCAGCATGCTCACTCTCCCCTGCCGGCACTAGAGGCAGAGTTGAGGCCAGCAGATCTGAAGCAAATTTGACAGCTGCTTCTTGAGGGGCTAATAGGATTCCCGGAGCCAACTTTTTCTTCTTTGTGGCAAGCCCTCTCTTTGGGGCACCGCGGCGTTTGAGGGTCGGACTCCAAGGGCGAATGACGACAGGTTGGGGAACACCTCCAACATCAGAGTTGTCATCATTACTATTATCATCATCATCGCCAGACTCGCTGACGTCGGATGGTTCAGCCGCGGCACCAAGGAATTCATCCATTCCTTTCACTCTAACTCTGGAAGCACCTTGGCGGCTAATGTAGAAATCCTCAATCACCTTGCAACAGCTTCGGTTGATGGAGAAGTGAGGCACGTCCGCATTTGCAACACTATACCATGTGCAAACGCTGAGAGTCATGGCCAATTCTGGCGACTTCTGTGGAAGGGCAAATTCAGCTCCGGTCCCACCAGCTGCGAAATGAAACCAGCCGCGGGCACCCTCGTACAAATTCCCCTCATAAGCAATACTCTTGCTTGGATTACCCACATAAAGTTGGGAATATCCAAATTGGCGAGCAAAGCGGCTAAGGATGTACGGTTCGATAAGACATTTGCTATCTTGACGGTACACCAGATGCCCGGGCCGGATATTGAGAAGCCACCAGAATGCTCCGGAGGATAAGGCAGTAAAATTGTTTGCTCCTGCAATATCCTTCAACTTCAATCCGTATCCTCCACCAGAAAAGTCGGGGAAGCACCTGAAAATCTCATAGTTCTGGTATTGCCGGAGAGTCTTATGGATTTGGGACATATAGTGGTGCTTCCATGTGGAGCGTTCGTATAGCTCCACAAAGTAACACTTGTCACCTGAGCGGCGTGAAGTAGCATTCATCAAAGATGGGCAATGTAAAATGAGCCATGCCATCAGATAAGTGTAAGGAAGCTCCACCCTAGGATTCAGAGTCTTCACCGGGGCGATCTCTTTCGATTTGCCTTTCCCTTTTCCCTTGCCCTTATCGACAGGGATGAAGTCGTTGCAGAGTGTTGGCAATCCATACTGTAGATTGCACACTATAGCGGGAAGAAGTCCGAAAGGACGACCGTATGCAAGGAGGACAGCTGGATAGACCACAATCATTGCAATTTCCTATTTTGGTAGTGATGGCACTACACATCTCTTTAGCCACAGCATCAAGGACCCAACAATAAGGCCTCTGTTAGACACTGGGGACTGAGCCTGATAGTGGTAACTCTTGAAAGAGATACCAGGACCGAATCCACCTTCATTGGATTCAGTGGTATAATACATGAGCCAGGTCTTGGCAATGCGATGATCGATCTCTGTGATGTAGACAGGAGCATGGCCATGGATAGTTGCTGAACTATCCTTAAAATTCAAATTGGCAAATAGGTAATCAGCCCATTTCTTGTGGCCGATACCTTGATTACGCACACCTGCTAAGTCAGCACAGATGCGGTAATGACACATCATCTTCCAGTATGTGGCATAGATGTGCTCGTCCTTCGCCAGTAACATGTTCAACTCCTCGGTAGTGGGGATATACTCCTCGTAGGGGACTTCGCCCATTGAAAGCCCAGAGACTTCAAATATCTTGTGGAGAGCAAACCCTAGCTCACCCACTGGCATAAAAAGAGTGCAGGTTTCGGGGTTGTACATCTCAAGAAAGCAGAAGAAATGATAAGCACTCTGAGGGAACCCGAATTGAACGTTTCTAATGGCCTTGTACAGACCAATCTCCTTCAGAATGGGTTCATGAGAGTCTAACATGTACTGAACAAGGTGGGCCCACCACATGTTGCCAGAAGAGTAGACCCAGCCAGGCATCCTAAAGTCGCTAGCCGGGTATTGGCCTTCTTTCACTAGGTAAGAAAGTCCTTGCGCGGATCGGAACTTCCCCTACTGGGAGCTCCTTGCCAAAACGGCCTGGAAGCAAACCAGTAATACATCTAGTGGGGCCATCTTGATAAACCCCATGGGCGGTTAATCTACCTGTTGGGACGCCATCCTTTTCTTGAGTTAGTCCCCACTTTAACTCCCGAGGCATCGCCAGCCTCTGAAGACAGATCAGGGGATAGCTACGATCCATTCCAGGCAGAAACATTAAAACTTTACCAGAGTTATATAGCCACATGCAATTCTCTTCAGATAGGATCTCGTTTGATTGCCCCATCTGGTCCCCAAAGAGAAATGCGAGTTTCTCTAATGCTTCTCTGTTCACATCTTCAAAGGCTGCATCAGTGATAATTTCACGTGCAGTAGTGGGATGATATTTTATCAACTTCTCCCTGCGCCCTCTTGAATCTGGTTTGTAAGCAGCTAGGATGGTGGTGAAGCGAAATTGAGCTGATGGGTCAGAACCCCCAGCAAAGCCAAAATAGTGCTTATGGGGAAGAGCTTCCGCTGAGTACCCTACTGCAAAAAGAAGAACCAGAGTTAGAGAAATTTCTGCAAAACATAAAATTTTTTCTAAGTATGGACGCGCGAAGCTAAAAATTAGACCGCGCGAAGCTAAAAGTAACTTCGCGCGAAGCTAAAAATTAGACCGCGCAGAAGTCAAAATAGCCTCGCGTTTCAACGCGACTGCTACTCAAAATAGCCTCGTGTTTCAACGCGACTGCTACTCAAGACAGCCTCGCGTTTCAACGCGACTGCTACTCAAGATAGCCTCGCATTTCAATGCGACTGCTTCTTAAAATAGCCCCGCACTTCAAAATGCGAGGATGATGTGATAGCTTCGCGTAAGAAGAAAGCCAGAGGCTTTTCTTCTTCTCCAAGCCTTACGGCCGGAGTACGGAGATCTCGCCGATAAAAGAGGTGATCAATCAGTTAGAATCAAGCCAAATCACTCTAAAAGTGTTTTAAAAAGCCTCGATAGAAAGATTCTTACCCCCAATAGGCGAAGCGTGGGCTGGAGCGTCGCCGCCATGACCGCTGCCACCACTGCTTGTGCCAATCGAAGACGATGGGGCTGCGCGAGAAGAGGCACGAGTTTTGGGCGCCATTTCTCAAAAAGTTGAGGAAAATCGACAGAAAAAGTTGAAGGAAATCGGTCGGAAAATGCTCGGGTTGCCTGAGCTCTGATCGCCTGAATCTCTAAGGTCTCTGGAAAATTCTCAAGTGAAGTGAGAAGGATAAGGAATAGAGATTTCATTTAAATGAAAGAAACCACCTCTTGGAGTTCATCGCGAATTTCAGAGAAAATGACTGATCAGTTACTCTTCAAAAACGCGAAGCTATT
The DNA here is from genome assembly GCA_036321105.1 of Dracaena cambodiana. Taxonomy (NCBI): domain Eukaryota; kingdom Viridiplantae; phylum Streptophyta; class Magnoliopsida; order Asparagales; family Asparagaceae; genus Dracaena; species Dracaena cambodiana. The sequence continues at coordinate 2,529,874 of JAYEPQ010000006.1, read as the reverse complement.
AGCCTCGCGTAACGATGGAAAACGCGAAGTTATTAACTCTGTGCAACTCCACAAAATGCGAGGATAACTTGGTATTTTAGCTTCGCGTTCCTATAAAGAACTTGGATTTTCGGTGAGTGCGATTAGGCACTTCCATCCAAGTTAAAATGATCTTTACCCGATCATCTTGGTATTAATGATCTAAGTTACGCAAATGAGCCTTAGATTATTTTACCAAAATTATAAACCATCTATTTGTTGAGCAAGCAAGATTCTTGAAGCCGACAGATAGAGAGGAAAATAATTTGCCTTTATTTCATAAAAGAAAAAAAGATTACAGAAGAAGAGAGAGTTATAGCTCTCCCAAAAGCTTCTACATATTCATCGACTCATCAATAACCTAACGGTGAGATTCCTCCGCGGGGTGTTGAAACTCAATTCCAGGATTCACATACAAGAGATCTCCTCTGCAAATGTCAACTATAATCTGTTTGAAGTTCTTAGTGGATTATCTGAAGATACTGCTATAAGAATTCTAATGAAGATGCACAAGATGAACTTGGGGTGCTGCAAGCCCTTATATAATCATCTCTATCGCTTTGGAAAGCAACAGAGATTGTCATCTAACAGAAATGATCCTCAAGAAAACTTAATGGGCTGCCGTAGAGTTCTTGTAACTCCTTCGAAAGGAGCCAGAGGCTTGAAAACTGCAATGCATATGTTTCTGGCTTCCTTAGAGTTACTTTCGCTGATGAAGATGGGTGCACAGCTAGCTTTTGAAGACATATCAGGGAAGAGCTACACTCCACGTAGACTGGAGATGTCAGCAAGTCATCAGACTGAATCCGGTTCACTGCAAAGGAAGAATCAGGAGTTCCACAAAATTTGAAAAATCTTCTAAATATAAGAACGTGGAGCTAAGGATAACCCCGCGTGTAGTTAAAGAAATAGCCTCGCATTTTAAAACGCAGAGGATGACGCGATAACTTTGCGTAACAGAGTTTCTCTCTGCCTTTTCTTTAATAAGCCTCGCGATTAAAACGCGACTGCTAATTAAGATAGCCCCGCGTTTCAAGCGCGAGGATGACGCGATAACTTCGCGTAGAGAAAGATCCGAGTTCCTCTCTGACTTCTCCTTCAAGCCTTATGGCTGGAGAACAACGGCGATCTCGCTGGTGAAATAACAATTGGCCGGTTTAAACCGAGCCAAAACATCTCAGAATGGTTCTTAGAAGATCAAAAGTTAAGGTTTTTACCTTCAAAAAATCGCTGCAGAGACTGGTTCGCCGCAGTGTCTACTTCCACGGCCAACGTGCATGAAGCCGCGCTCTTCTGGAGAGACATCCTAGTGATGAAAATTTATGGAAAGTTAAACGGAGATCGATTGAAGATCGTTCGTTGACATCGCTCGCTCAGTTGCAGGAGCTCCAGACTCTTCAAATCTCCGAATGAAGAAGAAGATGAGCCGAGATCTCTATTTAAACAGGATTTCCGCCGCTTGGTATTTGGCATAGAAATTCGAGAGTAATTAATGAAATAATTACTCATTTCACGGAAAAAGTGAAGATGATTAGCTCCGCGTAAGCGAGCATGACGCGAGGTAAACTTGGTATTTTAACTCTGCGTTTAAGGTCCAAAGTATTTTAAAATTTGCTAAATTCTAAACCATTTTGAAAACTTTGGAGGGGGTTCTGTTGGCAGTGAAAATTTCTAAGTAAATAGGATTTTCCACAATAGAACGCAGAGCTAACTCAATAGCTCCGCATCTGGCTAGTTTTAGCCTCGCATTTGAGTAAAACGCGGAGATGATCAATAGCTCCGCATTAGCTCCGCATTCTGGTTATTTAGTGCCGCGTTTTGATGCGATTAAAGCTCCGCGTGAGCAGATAACCAGAATCTCAAATTGATTGAGATTATGATTTGGGCTTATCCAAACACCCAAATTGAGTCCAATCAGAACTCTAAACCAAGAGATTTAAATCAAAACTAAGATATTTGATTGGAATCCTTGATGAATGCAAATTCTATTTAGATAGAAAATCTTGCATTAACCTGGGGCTATAAATACTTTCTTGGTGAAACCCTAGGGGTCTTCTTTTGGGTCATTTGGCAATTCAAGTACGCGAGAGAGCCTTGAAGTCAGGGATCTTCCTTTTTTCTTTCGGCTGGTATTCTTCTTCTTTCTTTCGGTATCTTAGAGAATTCAAGATACGCACAGAGCCTTGAGTTCGGGAAAGACCAGAGAAGATCGTCTACAGCGGCCGCTATCTTCAAGAGAGAAGAGTTCGACGTTCGATCGGCCAAAGGAGCTACTTGACAGATCCCATCGCCACAGATCCCACACGATATATTGTAAAAGAGAGCGATTGAAGTATAAAATCCTCTCGTTTGTTCTCTTTTTCATCTTGTTCACTTTCATTGTAATCTAAGTTGTATTCAATGGAAGGAAGTAAAGAAACTTCTGCGGCGAACAGATATATTCTCAGACGAAAGTTATAAGGTCTTCTCTTTCATTAGGAGACAAACTTTCGCTAATTATGAATATGGGTTTAGGATTGGTTTCATTACCCATATTTACTTGAACCACCTTATCTTCGGTAGGTGGTTCGCGCTGCTCGAAGTGCATGTACCACTGGACATCGAGATACTTAAGTAACACTTCATCTTGGGGAAGAGTCAGTTCATTATCTTCATCTAGGATCGGATTAGCAGACGTCATGCTCGCAGTCAGCTCCTTAAATAATACCCCCAGACTGATATCTGAATCACAATCAAAATTTTCTGTATTTTGGTAGATCATGTCTTTTATATCCGAAGGATCGGATGTTGTGACATATCACAACTCCCTATCGGTTGTATAATAATAATCTGGTTCTTTTTCTTCAGGGATGAATGAGCGAAGAAGCCTTCGACGTCCCTTGCCAATATTTAATCATGGCCTTCGGATGAAGTCATATCCCATTTTCTCTATCATTCGGAATGACTTTGGTCCACAATGATAAAACTAAGGGGTTTCCTAATCTTCATCTTCACTATATTCGGATAAGACTGCACACGGTCAAACCCTTCCAAAAAGAATTGGGTTTTGATCGACCTGGAGAGCATGCATGATTTGTTTATTAATCGTGATAAGCAGTAGTAGGATAACTATAATTGATATTAATATGTCCGCATGCTATTCTTATGATGCATGACATGAATGGCCATCGATTTGATAGTTGTTTGGTGTTAGAATATCAAATCATAATGCCTAACTTTGTCTTTCTTGAACTAGTCGAGGTTGAACTTAGAGTAATTTAAGTCTCAAACTATTTGACCCTCAATTTGACGAGTTGAAAATGATAGGAGAATGTTATACCTCAACTCCAGACAATTGAAAGTTGACAGTTTCATCGTGAATGCTGTTGTATTTCACAATTGTTTTTAAAAGAATGTGAGCATCATCCCCAGTGATGCAGACACGACGGTCGTAAGCCTCACACAAAATATTAGCTTTTCGGTGGGCTCAAATCTGAAGTCATTGTCATCGCATAACTTCGATTCTGAGAAAGTTTTAGAGAGCAAGTTTCTTTCATGTGTGTCTTGTGGACTACATGACCTTGAAGATAAGGCTTATGCTTTTAGTCTTGGGTACAAAATGGATGCAATTTTGAAGATGAGCACGTGTGATGACTTGAATACACTAATGCCAATTTGAAGCTCTTGCGTAGAATGAGACATGCAAGTGTTATGACAAATCTCACATGCGATCTGAGACATGCGAGTATTATGACACGTCTCGTATGGGAGCTGAGACCTACGAGTGTCATGGCAAGCCTCGTATGGGAGTTGAGACATACGAGCGTCATGATAAATCTCGCACGGGAGCTGAGACATGCGAGTCTCATGGCAAGCCTCATTCAGGAGCTGAGACATGCAAGCATCATTTTGAACTATGTATTAAGGCTGAGGAGCTCTGTGTGAAACTTTGAGTTGCTTGAGTTGCATATCTTCATCTTCCGGATAGATAGCAAGATGGCGTCATGCTCAGTTAAATAAAAATATTTTCAACCGCAAAGCCTGGAAGTCTTAACTAGTTTTTAGTTTAGTTGAACTTGGGAGAGATCTCTTACCAAGATTGATGTTTATTTCATAATACAACTATGTTGGCTTGGTTGATTGTCATGCTGTAAACCTCACAAACGATATGAGGAAATGGGGAAGCTTTGGGAACTTCGTAGATCTCATTCACAACTCCCAGTTGAATCAATTCTTAATGCAAAGGAAAATAATCAACTTTTTGGTGATTTGCTAAGCTCGTATCAGGCTGAAGTGTCTTTACAGACTGGGAGGAGAGTTGCCCATTTTTTTTTGAACCATTTAGATATTATTGCAGTTCGCCATATTGGCTGTTGCTTAGATGATGGATATAGTCTCACATGACAGAAACAAATCCGACGTTGCTTTGGCAGGTTTTGTTTGCCTTTCTTAGACATGACAACTTCTTTAGGGTTAGAAAAGAGAGCTCTTTTCTCATGTGGAACTATATGTTGTATGGATGGGCTCTGATCAATCTTAACATAGCAAGCCCTGCAGGAAGAATAAGTTGTTTAAGTATCACTCTGCATGTGAGTGAGATGTCACTTTTGGTTTTTTCATGTGACTGAGCTTCATTAGGATTGCATGCTGAAGCTAAGTCTGATCAAGATTGTAATTTTGATATGCTTGTTTCTTTGTAACAAATTTGAGCAATCTTGAAATACGGATGGCCCTACCCCTGGGTGGACTGTGGGAAGACAAGAAACTCCCTAAAACACTGGACCTACATCCTTGGATGGTTCGTGCAAGATTCCTTGAATTGCAACATATGAGAATCATGTACTGAGTGATTTATGTAAGGTTGAGCTCTATGTCTGCTTGAGCTCGCATGGACTTAGCCTCTCATCTGATTTGGTCAAGATTGGGCTGAGCCTTATGTATGATCTAATTCACACTAGGTTGAGCCTCGCATCTGATTGCTTGAGCCTCATAATCAATGCAGGCTTCACAAGTTATGAGTGTTCTTTAAGGATCTCGAGGCCAATGTTGGATTCAACTTGATTTTAAACTTGACCCAATTTCTGTAGCACGAACAGTGAGAGTATCATCATGCACCATGAGTTTTGAATTCTCACTGGAGAGAATTTGGTTGGGTTTATCTTAAATTGATGTATATACTGGTCACATTTCCTAATTTTGAAGATAACATTTCTCAGACTAAAGTATCCTTCTCTTCTTTGGATGCATTTGAATTGTTTACAATATTTGATTTTGATGTTTTGACCATAATCTTTCTCAATCCTCTTGAGCGTTAGATAATTATTACTTATCCAATATAGTTAAATAAGCCCCTTCGAACCATGTTGCACGAGTTACATGGGGATCAAGCTACTCAGATAGCTTGCCGAGGGTACAGGGGGCAGCGCCCCCAGCCCAAATTTTTTTATGAGAATTGGCTATTGATTTCCTTATAAATTCCCTTCAAATATCTATGCCAAGGAGATAATTCGCTTCATGATTAGCATAGGTAAAATGGAGCAGAAGTTCATCTTGGACCCGTTCATCTTCTGAAAAAGATTTTGAAGATTCACATTCAGAATAGGTACTGGAAGAAGAGTATAGAGGCACACCCTTATGTGTATCTGAAGAGACGTGCGGTGGGGCGCTCAAAGCAGAGCGCTTCAAAAAATTGCACCCAATGCTCCCTGCGCGCACCTAAAGGTGTTGTGCATTCCTTATATGCGCCTGAGGGTGCACGCTCCTTATGAGCGAGCCAGCGCGCTCGTAGGCGCGCACGTGCTTTTGGGCACGCATGCGGGTCTTGCGCTATGCATTTTCCACTGTCGCACTTGCGGGCGGGTGCAAGGGCTGTAGTTTTCTCTGTGTGGAGCATTTCCGACTATAATTTATCAGTGATTGCTTCTTTTATAATGTTGACACATGCACGTTGGGCCTTGCGTCTTCTCCGTCGGTCTTGATTTTTTTTTTTTTGTGACCGTATTAAAGTTGAGCTTGGCTTAGGGATAGGCAATTATACCGTATCCTTGTTTAGAGGCGATAACGCCTTATTTTTGTTGATAGACGATGACGTCTTATTTTTTATTATGGACGATACCGCCTCCTATTTTTCGGCCGTCACCAGACGATAACACCTGGGTTTCGAGTCTAAAGAATCGACGATAACATCGGATTGCACCGTTGTTTTCTCTTCAATGAAGAGAGGCTCCCATTGTAGTCGTCAATTCTTGTATGCCCGAAAATTGGGATCTTATCTTCCATTGCAAATTTACTTTTGAATTATAATAATAAAAGAAACTAACAAGAAAATCTGAGTTATAAGAATGGGGAAACGATTGATTTTAATTCTCCTTTTTAATTTCGTGGGTTTTGACAGCGGTAGAGCCTTATTTTTGCACTCCGTTAACGATCCGACAGGAAACTCCTTTTCACCAAGCTCATGGGAAGACAAAGAAGAGGAACTCTTGATTCTCTGTTTTTGTCAACTCCTTTTTTTTTTTTTTTTTTCTTTCTGCTCTTCTCTTTTTTTTCTTTTGTTTTTTTTTATAGATTGAGGGAACGTAACCGTTCCCTCAAAATCTCTTCGCCTCCACATCGTGAGCAAAATTCAGGTAACGATAACACTCACATTCGGGCAAGCACGCGGGTGCCCCAGGGCCCGTGTGACTCTTTTTTTTTCTTTTTCCTTTCTTTTCTTTTTATCTTTTCTGTTTTTTGTGCCTATATTGGGATTGCCGAGGGAGTCCGCAAAGTTAGTGAGGAAATCCTTGGCGAGCGCTGCAAAAAGATCCAAATTTTGAGTGAATCGAATGAAATGGAAGGAAAAATCGCATGCGCGTGCCCGGGCGGGTGTGCGGGTCCCCCTGTGCGCTCACCTAAACGCACGTTGACTCTCTTTTTTCTTTTTTCTTTTTTCCTTTTCTTTTTTTTTTAGTGTCTACATTGAGATCACGGAGGGAGACTGCGAAGTTAGTGAGGAAATCCTTATCCTTGGCGAGCGCTTAAAAGATCCGAAATTTGAGCGGATTGAATGAAATGGATAGGAATATTGGGATCGAATGGGTCGTTACCTTTATCGCTGGAGAAATCAAGATTCTTCATGGATCTTGAAATGGATAAGATTCTTACATTCATGCTCTTCTTGGCCATCCATTTAATTCTAATGTCAAATTCTTTTCCTTTCAGAAATAATTATATATTTTCTTTCATAGGAATTATTCTAAAGATTTAATTAAGTGGAAATTGAAAAGTTTTAAATTTGTCGATATGAAAATATAGTAAATACACATCCTTCAAAGTTTCTAAATACCCACTTTTTAATTTTGCATATTTTACTTTTAAAATATATCTAAAATTGTCGTCGGAGCGTGAGTATTTGTTTTATTGTTTAATCAGTTACTTAATCTTTTATTATACCGTCTAGGGCTTTCAAGTTAGAAGACTGAACGCAATCATCCTACAATATATTAAAGGCTATATAAGAATAGAGGAATATTGCATTCAACCCTATAAACAGACGTCCTTTGGACTTCAAGTGTAAGGAAATTTAGATGCGTAAATTTGACCTCAGTCACAGTCAAATCACCAGTCGAATGATTTAGAGTCGGTCATATCCAAACTAGTATCAACAATATCACTACTGATTGCATAGTCTATATCGCGACTGATTGCATAGTCTATATCGTACAAATACCTCAAAATATGAGGCGTATACCATTATCAGTATCGGCTAATATTTATAATCATGATTATTTGCAAGCATGTTGTTCAAAAAAAAAAAAAAAGATTCATATTCATATGCGTCCTTTAAGGTTTTTGCTATAGACACGTTTGAAAAAATTGCGGTGCTTGTTAAAACGCTATCTCAGCTCACAGACAGGAACAAAAATTTTCATGGCAGAATATATCCTTGCACCAAAAATACTTGACAAGCCTAAGTAACTCGCCTAACATAACAAACAATTGGAAATTGATAGATATCAACTTTGCATGACTCACGCATCTTAATAATGGGTTGATGGTACATTTCAACCATCACCAAAAACGAAAATTATTCTTAATTATTGATAAAATATAACGCAGGAAGAGTTTTAACTCACTGCTTATGCTAAAAGAAAATCGTAAATCGTAGAGACAATGATAAAACATTAACTAGAAATTAACTCCTAGTCATAGCTCCGACTATCAAATTGTTGCCTTCCTCTTCACTAGCTCCGCAATCAAATTGCCCGTATCATTGTAAGACGATCCATCTTTCTCCACCGCTCTCCTCGCCAACACTCCGAGCTCCCTCGCCCTCTGCCTCCTCCCCTCGGCCTCCTCCCCATCGCACATCAACTCCCTGATCGCTGCCTCAATCTTCGCTGCCTCCAATAACTTCCTCTCCTCGGGCCTCATCGAGTTTACATCCGATCCAACCGCAACACCTATCTTCAGCACGTCTACGATAAGCCTCTCGTTGAAGAATTGCTCGGCAAACATCGGCCAAGTGATCAAAGGCAAGCCCGCATTGATCCCCTCCAAGCTCGAATTCCACCCGCAATGTGTCAAGTAACCTCCGACCGAAATATGGTGCAGTATCAGTATCTGCGGTGCCCATCCTCTTATCACTAAACTTCGTTCTTTGGTTCTCTCCTCGAACCCTTCGGGCATCCATTCGTCGCCGTCCTCCCTCACTACCCAAACAAACGGATGGTTCGACGCCTCGAGGCCCAGGGCTATCTCCCGGAGTTGGACTGTCGACATATTGGCCATGCTCCCGAAACAAATGTAGACGACCGAACGGGGCTGTTTGGTGTCGAGCCACTTCAAGCAAGCTTCGCGGTCGATGGATGCCTTGTTCCCTCTTTCTGCCTTGTCGGATACATTCTTGTTGCAGACGGACAGTGGCCCTACGCACCAGGCTCTTTGTCCGATCACGTTCCGACAGTAGTCTGCGTATTCGGGCTCCAACTCGTAGAAGGTGTTCGTGACCGTGCCATAGGTCTTTGATTCGGACTCTTGAGCACGTTGAAATATCTCGACTTTTCGAACATCCACAATCATAGACCGTCGGAGCTCGACGCGATGTGGGAGACCGGGGAGGACAAAGGACTCCTCATCGGACAGCGGGCTATCGAGGACGTTGTGTTGGTTGGTGCTATGCATGGCGCACTGGGAGAAGAAACCTGACCCGTGAAATAGTAGCCTTGGTATCCCGTGCTCCTCGGCTACGTCGGCCGTCCAGGGGAGGAACATGTCGCTCACAATGCAGTCCGGGACAAGGCGACTGAGGGCGTTAGAGAATGGCTCACGAAGACAACTTAGACAACTTAGAAAGGAAAAGAATAGAGGTTGCATGTCTCCAGGAAGCGAGGAGAAGTTCTCGCAGCCCTCCGGTAGGCCGTCCGCAGAGGGGAACGGAATGAAAAAGAGCTGGATAGGGTGCTCGAGCCCGGACCCGTTGGCGGAGTCGACGGACGGTTGGACGAGAGGAGCGTTGCCGGGGGTAGTGAGGATGGTGGCCTTCACGCCGCGGGCGGCAAAGAGCTTGGCCATGTCGACCATGGGAATCATGTGGCCCGGGGCCATCAGGGGGAAGAAGAGGATGTGGAGCGTTGTGGCTTCGGACCCATTACCAAAGGCTTCTCTCGCAAAAATTTGAAACTGCAAAAATTTGAGAGTTCTGTAGTTTAACTTCCACAACAACGTCATCTATATATATATATATATATATATATATATATATATATATATATATATATATATATATATATATATATACATATACATACATATATATACATACATATACATACATATCTATATATATATATATATATATATATATATATATATATATATATATATATATATATATATATATATATAGACACACACACACATGTATATTTACACACCGAGGGATATAAATTTGATATCTCTACCCATTAGTTTAAGTTTTTGGATTAAAATGGTTCTTGACTTTGTGTTTGAAACCCATTATACTCGTATACTGAAGCATCTTTCACAAGATTCAATTGATGATTGATCGATGAGGAAGTCTGTGGGAACTCAAATACCCTAATGTGTTACTTATAGTATAATTATTATAAAAAATAGGGTTAATTACAGTAAAAACTCTTGTACTATAATAGTTGCGTAACTTATTACTTTTTATGTTTAAAACTCTCAGTTTTGTTCTTGAACTTCTAATAGTATTAGTCCACAGTTTGTCAAATTGAATTGCATAATTTTTTTTTATGAAACCCCAATTACTCTCTTCTTCCTCCCTTTAAACACTCGTCTTAAGTGGGAGAAAAAAAGTGTATTTGGAATTTTCATAAAAAATATTTATATAATTCAACTTATACGGGGAACATGGGGAGGGATAATAAACAATTGACTAACATTGCTAGAAATCGAGGAACTAAATTGAGAATGTTGAACATAAAGGATAATAAATTATACTATCCTTATAGCATAGGGGTTCTTACCGCAATTAATCCTAAAAAAATAATACATGAATTTGTTTGTCCCTTCACAAGAATTTATCAGAGATAAAATGAAAAAAAAAAAAGTAGAAGAAAATGTTTATTAGCCCGACAATCATCAACGTTTTTTTTTTTTTTTGTAATCCTCTAACATTCCATTAATTAGATGTTAATGAAACATGCTATATATGTAGGTTAGATAATCAATGGTGTTTCAAGAAAAATGTAATTTTTACACTTTCATCTCTCTTATCAAGTGAAACATCCCTAAAATAGACTTCGGATGCTACTATATGGCATGACAGAAAACTTCAATTTAAAACTTTAGAGTTTCTTATATTTTCCTATTGCCATAAAAAGAAAATAAAAAAAAAAGAAAAAGAAAACAAGAGAATAATTGTGGACATTGGACTACCAAGAGAAGGTTACTTGTTTTGTGGTGACAAAAATGTATTGAGAGAGAATTTCCCTAGCTTTCATTGTCCAAACATACATCATGGCCTTTGTGGTTAGTACTGGTCTCCAGAGATTTCATTAAAGCTATATTTGGTTTAATAGAAAAAAGAAAGAAAGAAAAAGAAATAGAAAAAAAAAGCAAAAAGAAAATAAATGAAAAAGGAAATATAATTCTCTTTTGTTGTTTGGTTCAAACGGAAACTAAAAAAGAAAATATTTACAAAATAATAATATTAAAAAATTAAGGAAATTTTTTAATTCCAAACTTCCTCCGCTCTCCTTCAATAATCTCATGGGGGTAAAACCACCAAATAATATTTTATATCCCTTTCTCTAGGATAGAGGAAAGGAAAACAAACAGAATTTTTTGAGTCATATTTTATCTTACTTTTCTCCTAATTTATTTTCTTTAAATTTAGAATATTTTTTCATTCTTATTTTCTTTTTTTAACCTTCATTTTTCCTATGTCCAAACAGAGCCTAAGGGACTGATCGGTTCATGAAAATTGAAAAATAAAAAGTTCTGGATTGCCCAATTCAGTTCTTCTTTTTCTTCTTCAAATTTCTTCTGATCGACAAATGGAGGATTAGTAGACCAATCCCGAACCTCTATTTTAGAAACTCTCTAATTGGTCAACCAACCTTTGAATTGGTCAACCAATCCAAAGTTCTAATTTTAAGTAACTCAAGTATCAACTAGACACTTGAATTGGTCGACTATTACTTTTTCAAGTTCCCATAATTAAAAAAAAAACATCAATATTAATTAATCATAATAATATTTTATATAATTTTTTATTTAATTAATCATAATAATATTTTATATAATTTTTCATTTGTTCTTACAATTAAATGAATATTTTTGGGTGCTGATTCTTACAATTAAAATTTGACTCACAAGATAATCTATATAAACGCCTATTTCCAATTCCTTGAAAACTAATAGACACTTGAACTAGTTACAACTAAAATAAAAGAAATTAAAATATCAATCAATTTCCTACTATTCGAAATCAAAATATGCAATATAAATATAAGAATAAATAATTAAAATTTTAAAAATTACCTGATTAGAAATAGTCCCAACAATAGATCTTTTGGCTAGAGAGCTACTAAGAAGAAGAGAAAGGGATGAGAGAGATAGACGAGGGGACTCACAGGGGAGGGTGAATTTATCTCTCGTGTGAAAAAAAGAAAAAGAAAATAAATTAAGCACTTTCTACTTTCAGCTAAACTAATTTCCATGAATCAATTCACAAAAATTAAAGAGTGGAAAATTTTTCCTCTTCACTATCCAAATCACTTTCTACCTTACTTTCGAATCAATCAACCCACTTTCTATGAACCATCAGCCCCTAAAAGTTTCAAACACTATGAGAGAACCCTTCCAAGTAAAAAGTAGAGAGACTGTGAGTCATAATTATTTGAAAAAAGGTAGTCAAAAATCTAAGAAAAAAAATTGATGTATGTGTGTATGTATATATGTTTATATATATTAAAATGATTGTAAATTTGTTCCATATCCCTTCTTTGACTTATGAAGGATTTTGTTGTTTGAACGAGTGAAAGGGCGTTTAGTTGGTCGTCTAAAATTTAAAAAAAAAAACTCAAATTCAAATAGACCTATCCAAACGGTAGGTGCTATGCTCGAGCTCGAAGGAGCGGCCCAGGAGTGGGCCCGGACAAGGACTGGGTCAGCTTGGTTTAGTAAGAAATTGAATTTTTTTTTATTGCTTGAATAATTTTTTTAAAAAAAATTAGATGTAGCAAAATTTTTTAAAATATTCTAAAATCAATTAAAATGTAATAGTAAATAAGAAACTTTTTTTTTAAAATTAAGTTTTTATTTCTCATTAAATTGAGATTTTACATAATTGTTAATAAATTTAATTTTCGATGGAGGTACTATTTATAGTAAGTCAATTTTGATTAATTATAGTATTTATTATTATAGATTGTAGTGGAATGTTCTTTTATTTTAAATTATTATAGAAAGTTATTTATTATAAATCATTATGTAAAATTATTTAATTATAAATTGTTATAGAAGTCAATTTGAATTTGTTCTCCACAAAAATTTTACTTTCTTCCATTGATTACAATGATTACAACGAAAGAAGAATAACATAAAAACAAATGAGAGAATTTATATCTTATTACTCTCTTGTACAATAAAAGTGGGTTCTAATGTGGCGATGCGATTTATCTACTAGAATCTATTGATGATCCAACGTGAAAATCTCTCTCTTTGAAGAAGATAATGGCCGGCCCTAACTCTCTCTCTACTGATCCCAATGAATTCAAGACTCTCGCGCGTAATTTGAATTCCAAAAGATCCCCGAAGTCTCCTCAAATATGCTATTTATAGACTTTAGTTGGTTATGAGAGTTTCCTTAGGAATATGAATAAACGATCTTTATATTCAGTAAGGATTCTAATCAAATATTTGATTTTGACTTAAATCTTTTGATTTTGGATTCTGATTGGACTCAATTCGGGTATTATATAATCTCAAATCTCAATCACAATCAATTTAGGATTCTGAGAATTTGCCCACGCGACGTTAAATACTCTAGATTGTTCGCAGCAGAAATTTGTTGCTTTCCTTCCATTGAATTAACTTAAATTACAACGAAAGTGAACAAGAAAAAGAACAAATGAGAGGATTTATAGATTTATCTTTCTCTTTTACAATATGAACATGGGATTTATGTGGCGATGAGATCTAACTAGTAGTTCCTTTTGACGATCTGACGTCGATGGTCTTCTTGATCTTGATGAAAAAGATGCCGGCCGACTTGGGATGATCTTCTCTGGTCTTGATTTGTTCAAGGCTCTCACACGTAACTCAAACTTCACAAAACTTCCAAAAAGATCCCCTAAGGCTTCCTCAAGAGGGATTTATAGCCTTAGGTCCATATGAGAGTTTCTATCTAAATAGAATTTGCATTCATCAAGGATTCAAATCAAATATCTTAGTTTTGATTTAAATCTCTTGATTTAGAGTTCTGATCGGACTTAATTTGGGTATTTGGATCAGTCCAAATCTTAATCTCAATCAATTTATGATTCTGGTTATCTGCTCAAGCGGAGCTAATCGCATCAAAACTCGGAGCTAAGAGACCAGAACGCGGAACTATTGATTAGCTCCGCGTTTTACTCATATGCGGGGCTAAAATAGCCAGGCGCGGAGCTACAGAGTTAGCTTTGTGTTCTATTGTGGAAAACTTCATTTTACTTAGAAATTTTCAGTGCCAACAGAACCCCCTCCAAAGTTTTCAAAATGGCTTAGAATTTAGCAAATTTTGAAATACTTTGGATCTTCAAACTGAAAATGCGAAGGTAAAATACCAAGTTATTTTCACATTTTGTATACTTGCGTGAAGCTAATAGCTTCGCGTTTCAGTGAGCAACTGCTTAGTAATTGCTCCGATTCTCGCGCCGGATACCAAGAGGCGGGTTCTTTCATTTAAGTAGAGAGTTTACTTTTCTTCCTCTTCATTTGCCCGAAATTTCAAGAACTCCAAAGCTCAGGCGATCCAGACGACCGGCGACCCGATCGACTTTCGACCGATTTCCTTCAATTTCACCAAGATTTCTCGAAGATCAATGGCACCCAAGAAGATCGTGACCTTGCGCGCCTCCTCACCATCGGCAGCCGGTGCTAGCAGCAGCGGCAGCGGCCGAGGCAGCGGGCACAGTGGCGAACCAGTCCACATTGCGCCAATCGGAGGTAAGCACCTCAGAATTTGGGCATTTTATGACAATTTTGGAGTGATTTGGCTCGGTTTTGACTGACCAATCACTTTTCTAACCGGCGAAATCGCTGTACTCCAGCCGAATAGCTTGGAGAAGAAGGAGAAGACCTCTGGCCTTCCTCCACGCGAAACTATCGCGTTATCTTCGCGTTTCTAAACGCAAAGTTATTTTTGCTAACTGTCGCGTTTTTACATGCGAAGTTATCATCCTCGTGTTTTGTCAAAATGCGAGGCTATTTCCTTAACTTCGCGCGGAGTTATATTTAACTCCGCGTCTCCATACTTAGAAAATTTTCTGATCTTGTAATAACTTTTCTAACTCTTGATTCTTCTTTTACAGTTGACTACTCAGCGGATCCACTCTCCCAAGATCATCACTTCGGCTTTGCTGGGGGTACGGATCTGACGGCTTAATTCTGTTTTACCACTGTTCTAGCTGCATACAAGCCGGGCCTGAGGGAGCGCAGGGAGAAATAAATCAGGTAGCACCCCGCTACTGCACGGGAGATTATCACCGATGCAGTTTTCGAGACCACCAACCGAGAAGTGCTGGAGAAGTCTGCTTTTCTCTTTGGAGATGCAATGGGGCATTCAGACCAAATCCTCTTTGAAGAGGAGTGCATGTGGTTCTACCAATCTGGCGACCTGCTGATGTTCCTACCCAGCATGGAGCGTAGCTATTCTCTGGTCTACCTTCAAAGGCTAGCCATGCACCAATCTTCATCTGCAAAAGTAACTCTAAGAAAGCCAGAAGTATATACTTTACATCATAGTTGCAAGTTTTAAGCTCTGGCTTCAAAAGATAAACTTTTGAAGGAGTTACAAGAACTCTGCGATAGCTCATTAAGTTTTCTTGAGGATCATTTCTGTTAGATGAGTTCCAAAGCGATAGAAATGAAGTATAAGGGCATGTAGCATGTCGAATTCAACTTGTGCATCTTCATTAGGATTCTTGTAGCAGTATCTTCAGATGATCCACTAAGAACTTTAAACAGATCGTAGTTGACATTTGCAGAGGAGATCTTTTGCATGTGAACTAGGGAATTGAGCTGGAAAAGTACCTCGTATGGCACAGTACAATCAATATGATAGTTTAAAATAGGAAGGCATAATAAGGAGCCGTGCTTTTGAAGAATCTCATTAGTGGTTGATCTAGCAATTCGCATTAAATGGCGATGACTTGCGCCGGCAAGCTCAACACTCGGTGGAGGAGACTCGTCGTCGAGTTATTGATGACGATGAATAGGTTGAAACTTTTGGGAGAGTTATAACTCCTACTTTTGTAACTTTTTGCTTTATGAATTGAGACAATTATTTTTCTTTTTATCTGTTGGCTACAAAATTTGCTTGCACAACAAATAACTTGTCATCAAAATAGTTCATCGTTTTTGGTAAAACAATCCAAGGCTCATTTGCGTAACTTAGATTATTAATACCGACCAGGTTACAATTATTAACCTCAGTAAAGCCCTTTGAACAGAGCTAAATGATAGTTTGGTAAAAGTGTTTAACTACTTACACCAAGGTGATCGGGTTAGGATTGTTAACTTAGACAGAGGCGCTTAATTGCACATGCCTTAGTTTGATGGAGACAGTTCAAGATTCTTATACGTAACTTGAACTGCACATGCCATGATCGTCAGATTTCGACAGAGGTGCCTAATTGCACATGCCTAGTCCAAGTGCTCTCACGCGTAACTTGAACGGAAATGGGAATAATCCAAATCATACTGTCAGAGGTAAGAGGTTAACATGACAGGTCCACGGGATTTTTAGCAAACCCCCAGTTATAAACGAATTTGGTGAGGAACTTGATCTCCTCTTCCCGCTGTATTAACGGGTAGTTACTTCATACTTTTACCCCCAGTATGATAGGGTTAGTGAGGAACTTGATCTTCTCTTCCCGCCGCTTTAACAGCATTGGGCAATTTTTTTATAGCACTCAATTAGCCATTCTAATAGCTAGTAAAAGTAGCGGAAGCAACATGATATGTCTCATCGTCAATATTTTCGGCACTCCCAGCCAAATCCGGCTGCTAGCCAATGAGAATGATTTTGTCACAGCTGTGGTTCGGAGCGTACCCAAGGGGCTAGCTTGCAAGTGCGGGCTGCTCGTACTTGGCGTCGATATTGGCTTCCCTACTGGTACAGGGATCGTTCAGACAGGGAACTCATTGGTTCCTACTACTAAAGTTGCCATATTTGCAGACACTTTCTTCTGTTCCTCTTTAAGTGTGAGAATCCCGGTTTCTATCAATACCTGAATTCGGTTCTTAAGAGGATAACAATCCTTAGTTGGGTGCCCGACATTCCGATGGTACAGGCAATAGTTAGGGTCATTGGTTTTACCAGCGTCTTTCGGTTTTTTATTCTCCAGAAGTTTCAACATGCCCTTCCTAAGGAGGAGATGGAATAGAGTACCGGTCTGCTCAGTCTTGAATATATAAGTTCTATCTTATCGGGGCCTATTTTGACCTGCGCCTCTCAGATTTTGAGGTCTTAGCTTTGGATCTGCAACTGACGTCTTCACAGCCTTCCCTTTATTTTAGGATTCTGTGGATATTGCCTGTTATTCATAGAGTTTCTCGTGCTACGAGATTTCTCAATCCGGCTGTTCGCCATAAAAAATTGTATTTCTCTTTACTGACAATCTTTCAATGAAGGATTACAATCTAACGGTTTCCCGTTTACAAAAGATGAGGAAGATAGCTTTTCCTATTTGTTTAAGACTGGGTTTCTAGGTAGCTATGGAGGACGATCATGCTCTCCGTTGACACTCCGTACAATCTCTCTCTCAATTGGCTAGAGGAAAGGAAAAGGGCTCTTTACTCTTGATCACAAGGGGTAATTTTTTGGAGAAGATGTCCGTCTGTGTCTGTCCGTCTGTGTCTGTGTTTGTCGTTCTCCTGCCTTTTATAGGGATTTTTTTAGAGTAACGTCCCGCCATATTTGCTCGACTGTTAGCTCTCACTACTCGAGAAGTGCCGTCATATTCGTTAGGCAGTTGCTCTCACAATCATAGTGACGCCGCTGCATTCGTTTGGCAGTTAGCCCCACGATCCGAGTTGGCAATTCTTCTATTCGGGTCGGGTGACTTTTGTATTAAAACTCCTACCCGAAAATTATGGATAGTGTCGCGAATCTCAATTTTAAATTCGCGAACCTGTTCTATCGCCACTGGGTTGCGAACCTCAATCTTCAGGTTCGAGGCTCTGCTGAGTTGTGAACTTCTAACTTTGAATCCGCGGATCTGCTTTGCTTCCCAGAATTTTTCGCCAACAAAATCCCCTCCAAAGTTTCCAAAACTCTCATGATTCCTTGAGGAGTTTTGGAATACTTTGGATATAATATTATGTATTAGAATCTCCATCGTATTTGCAGAAATCTGTGACTCTGTATTAGCGCCACTGCTGCTTCTGAAGAGAAATGTGACTCTGTGTTAGCGCCTCATTTTGCAATTTTTGGATCATACAGCTCTGTGTTAGGATCGCAGATTTTTATTTTGGAAGGGGCACGTCTCTGTATTAGGGACGCGAACCTTCATTTTGGAGTAGAAAACGACTCTGTGTTAGGGTCGCAAACTGAAATTTCTGAAGGGTCGCAACTCTGTATTAGGGGCACAAGCTTTCACTTGTTGATGAAGAAAGCGACTTTGTATTAGGGTCGCAAATTGCAATTTCTGAAGAATCGCGACTCTGTATTAGGGGCGCGAGCTTTCACTTGTTGATGAAGAAAGCGACTCTGTATTAGGGTCGCAAACTGCAATTTATGAAGGATCACTACTCTGTATTGGGGCGCGAGCTTCTACCTTTTTGGTGAAGAAAGCGACTCTGCATTAGGGTCGTAAATTACAATTTCTGAAGAATCGCGACTCTGTATTAGGGGCGCTAGTTTCCACCGTTTTTGTGAAGAAAGCGACTCTGTATTAGGATCGCAAACTGCAATTTCTGAAGGATCGCGACTCTGTATTAGGGGCGCGAGCTTCCACCTTTTTCATTGCGGGAAGGCTGGAAGGCAGTTGCTACGGCGTAAGAATTGAGACGTTCTCTGAGCCGCATTAAATGAAAAGGTACCCACGAGATTCGGGCCAGATATCACGTCTGTCCAGAGATCTCGGCCGTCAAATCATCCGCTATATAACTCCACTTTATGAGAGAGGCTATTCTTATCTCAAGAAATTTGAAATCTGAGTTCCTCGTTAGGGCACCTCAGACCTCTCATCTTCAATCTCCTATAGCTTTCGATTCTCTGTGCGAAAAGATTTTCTTAATCTGCAAAAGATGCCGAAGAAAGTTTCTTCTTCCTCCGCTGCTGCCAGTGGTCGTCAAGATTCTCAAGCAACCTCTAGTTCGATAGTGGTTCGGCAGGAACCCTTGATCAGAGGTAATAAAAAAAATTCGGAAGGCAGTCTCTTTTCTCATTTTTTTTATCTCTGAATCTGAATGTCTTTTGCAGTCGATTACGCCTTGAATCCTTGGCCAAAGGATCATTATTTAGGATATTCGGATGGCTATGATGGGAAGAAAGAATTCAGATTTGGTCATGTCTTTCCCCATTGTATAGCCTCAGATAACCAAGAGAGAGAAGACAAAATTCTATATCCTTCTCGCTCAATATCGCGAGAGCTGATGACCAATGATCCTTTCGAAGGAGATGATCGGTCTCCGTTGTTCAAACCCATCTTTTTATTTGGGGACCATATTTCAATGCCCGAAAGTGGTTTGGAAGATGGCGATTACAAGTGGCTTCGTCAAGTCGAAGGTCGCTACTTGTTTCTCCCCAATATGGAGAGATTTTATCCGTTCTTATGCTTTCAAACCCTTTCCGTGCCCAGGCGAATAGACTAGCACATAAACAGGCCACAAGACAACATTTTGCTGGGGGGATTCACTGCTCAAGGTGTTTTTCCTCGTGGAACTGAGAAGAGCTTTCGTGGATTGCTGCCGGGATTGCTTAAACATGATCTCCCCATAAGCGAGGTTCCTATAATCGCGCAGACTTTCCTGCACCGTTTTACCAATGCACAAGGAGAGTTTTCTGTTCAGGATTTTCGACCCCCTGGATGGGTTCACTGTTCTTCAAAAGGAGAGTGGGCGGTCATGACTAACTTCTTTCTGCGATCATTTAGAGATCAGTTTCATCATGCGGGGCTGTATCGCGCCATCAGGGCGGTTCAGCACGGCATTCCCGCCAGCAGATTCCATTTTTTTGCTTTATTGGAATTGTATAATCCTGATACTTGTACAGTCTTTTTCCCTTGAAGCGAATTGGGTTTCGCCCTCCACGTGATGCATGAAGTCTCGGGCTTGTCTATGTGAGACGTCCCGTATGAAGAGTACATACCCACTGGAGAAGAACTCCATCTGCTGAAGACTCAGAACCCTTTGGCTTATGATACTAACTGGGAATTGCTCTACCATTATCATATTTGCACCCACACATCGGACACCCGTAGTTTGAAGCCAAAGTAGTGGCTGCAATATGTTCTGCCTAATTTTCTAGGAGTAATCCGAATTTTATTCGCCTTCCTCCAGTTTCTGAAAAGGAGGTTGAGAGAAGAATTGCAAACTTCGGAACAGATGCTTATGTTGCCAAATCTGACGAGGACGTTTTCAAAACTGGGACGTTCTTTGAGAGTTTTCATTATCAGGCCCTTCAACTCTTATCTGACCCTGCCTTCTTGGCGGGTTATTTGCTAGTCTGGCTGAAAAAATGTGTTATTCCTTCGCAGGAAAACATACCCATTGGGGCTGTATAACCAGCCGTCCTACTGGCATTGGGTAGGTGACTCAGTTTGTTGCCTGCCATGGTATGCAGTACTCAAAGCGGATTGAGAAGACAATTTGATAAATTCTGCAGTGTAAAGAAGGAGCAGAGGAAGAAAAGAGACCCTATTATTAAGACTCCTAATCCGCGTGTAGAACTTCCTTATACTTATTTGATGGCCTGACTGGTTCTACATTGCCCCACTTTGATGAGTCCTGCAGACTCGTAGATTGATTTAAGTGCTCGCAAAGTGCAGCACTACGAGAGGTCGCAATAGAAAGGGGGCTACATGGCCGTGATCCGCAAAACCCTTCGTCATTTTTCAATTTTTGAGTTGTTCATATGTTTTCCATACTTCCTGAATGCTGGATACGAGGAAGAATTCACGACACTGCAGGTGTTTGTCACGCCCCGCTCCCGATATACGGTATACGAGCACGTATAATAGGTACCGGCAACATATTCATTTTGAATATGCTAAAGCCTCAATAAATTTGCCACAATAATACTTAGTAATTACGATAGAAAAATTCAACAAAAATTTGACTTTTCATTTATTGGAATGAAGTTTAGATATAATTGAAAGAAAATATAATAAAATTAAACAAAAGGAAGAAGGAAATCTCTAATCCGTTATTGAGTTTCAATCTGATCTTTAAAATACGCCAGATCCTGCGTCAGTTTTGGCGTGTCCATCGATAAATCTGGGCATGCACACCCAGGTCTTCAGATTGCGACCAAAATGCAGAAAGAATATGAAATATAGCAGTTATATCCAAACATAATAATAACACAAGTTTTAGAAAATATGGAATGAGATGTCTGTATTAATGATGTCAATTAATTTAGGTTATCTTAATGTCATTTTAACGAAGTCAACTTTATAATAGCGGTATTTTTGTCTAGGATGTTATGTAATTGGAAAAGCTAATTGATGGGATACCACTGTTTCAATTGTTTCCTGTACAGACCCAGAAAATGGTCACAGGATTGTCCGGTGCTGAGTCGGACCTGCCGTCAGACAAACATGAATTATAATCAGGTATGATCCAGCAAATCATCACGCACCCATGGTATGCGAAATATTCAGTTGTAAAACTTAACAAGTTTACAGCCGAAATAGAGTATATTTCCATCATTCAGTTTCTCCTCCAACCCAGTGTCATTTAGCTATAATACAATATATTGATTATATCAGGTATAATATTTCAATTGGATTTTCTTAATTTATTAAGAACATGATTTATAGAGTCCATTCAGTTTATGCTTTATTCAATAAATCACAATTAGCTATATTTAAGAGTCACTGATTCGAGACATCATAGAGATATCGGCCAGGCAATTATATGGATGCTGGGAGGTTTTTCGTGCATTGCACGTTCCTTAATTAGAGAACCAGCATACAAAATAACTTTTCTAGACACCGACACAAAATGATATCACGAACAATATTTTTCCGTGAATATAACTTTTATGTGATTTATCAAATTTATATATATGATTATTCTAAAATCTAACTATACTATGTAATTTAAATTTAATGATAATTGATAATATATTTTTGATGATAAGAAACATAATAAGTAATTGATAAATTCCTACAAAATAACAAATCAATTTACACAAAATAAATAACATGATTGAAACAACATGTATATAAAATAGCATGATTAGTGAGTCCGAAAATGAACTCACCTGGATTTTGTTTTCCGATGTCGCTCAATGGAGTAATCTACACATTAAAAATATTCTAAGAATATTAAAAATAGATTAATATGAATTTAGATGATTTTTAGGGATTTTTCTAATATTTATAACATACTCAAAATTGATTTTAGTATTAAGCGGGTCTGAAATTAGAAAATAGATTTGGCTCCATTTTATTGGGCTTATAAGATGATGGATGTTCTTTTTAGATTATTAGGATTATTGAAAAGTAAAAGAGCTAACCTAAAATTTATTAAAATAATTTAATTCAAGAAGAAAAAGAAAGATAATCTCTTACCTCTTCGTTAAAATGTGAGAAGTCAAAAATGTGAAGAAAAGGAAGAAGATACTCTTCATCGGCGAAGTAGTGGCGGCTCCGATGGTTTCTCCTATAGTGGTTCCGGCGACTCCGAAGGTGGCTTCGGCGTGATGAGAGGAAGAGAGAAATTTTAAAGAATGAGTGTGGATTGAGTTTAGAAAAGAGGTTAGGTTTATATAGTGTTTGATTTAGGAGTTATAAAATGTGAAGGGTTTTGGGAGTTATAGAATTTAAAGGGTTTGAGCTGTTATGAAATTTTAAGAGTTTGAGCGGTTATGCAATTTGAAAGGTCTTGACTAATTTGGAGGGTTTAGAATATGAAAAGTTTTAGTTTAATTAGAGAGTTTAATTTTGAGAATTAAAGATAGGGGTTTTATTATTGAAATAATCGAGAAGATGAAGAGTTTGGAGGTTGGAGAAGATGAAAGGTTTAGGAGTTATAAAAGATTAAAGATTTGAAATTATAGAAAGTTAAAATTTATATTTATTATTTTATTATTTATTTTTGGATTATTTATGCGTATAAAAAATGACGGTCATTACATTCTACCCCTCTTAGAAAAATAATTTCGTCCTCGAAATTAAATAAACAAAGTAAGGAATTTTTTTCTCTTATTATTAGGACAACTTATTATTCTTTTCAAGCTCAAGCTTGATTTACAGATTAGGCGAATTTTTCCAAGAAAGGAAGGAAATTGGAATCAATGGAAGGTTATAGAAATTAATTTTAAAATAAGAATAGATATCAAAGAATAAAGGATGGAAATTTTTAGCGAGTAACGAATTTGGATATGAATCAAAATAAATTGGTCACTGACTAGGAACAATATACAAGATGTGAAAGAGTCAAATGAATGGAATTAAAAAATTTCTAAAAGTATTATTATATAAGTGGCAAAATTTTAATATCATGATCCAAATCAATTCAAGTCACATGAACTGATTTGAGAAACCTAGGCTCTGATACCACTAAAATACCTGTAACGCCCCGCTTCCGATATACGGTATACGAACACGTATAACAGGTACCGACAACATATTTATTTTGAATATGCTAAAACCTCAATAAATTTGCCACAATAATACTCAGAAATTACGATAGAAAAATTCAACAAAAGTTTGACTTTTTCATTTATTGGAATGAAGTTTAGATACAATTGAAAGAAAATATAATAAAATTAAACAAAAGGAAGAACGAAATCTCTAATCCGTTATTGAGTTTCAATCTGATCTTTAAAATACGCCAGATCCTGCGTCAGTTTTGGCGTGTCCATCGATAAATCTGGGCATGCACACCCAGGTCGTCAGATTGCGACCAAAATGCAGAAAGAATATGAAATATAGCAGTTTTATCCAAACATAATAATAACACAAGTTTTAGAAAATATGGAATGAGATGTCTGTAATAATGATGTCAATTAATTTAGGTTATCTTAATGTCATTTTAACGAAGTCAACTTTATAATAGAGGTATTTCTGTCTAGGATGTTATGTAATTGGAAAAGCTAATTGATGGGATACCACTGTTTTAATTGTTTCCTATACAGACCCAGGAAATGGTCACAGGATTGTCCGGTGCTGAGTCGGACCTGCCGTCAGGCAAACATGAATTATAATCAGGTATGATCCAGCAAATCATCACGCACCTATGGTGTGCGAAATATTCAGTTGTACAACTTAACAAGTTTAGCCGAAACAGAGTATATTTCCATCATTCAGTTTCTCCCCCAACCCAGTGTCATTTAGATATAATACAGTATATTGATTATATCAGGTACAATATTTCAATTGGATTTTTCTTAATTTATTAAGAACATGATTTATAGAGTCCATTCAGTTTATACTTTATTCAATAAATCACAATTAGCTATATTTAAGAGTCACTGATTCGAGACATCATAGAGATATCGGCCAGGCAATTATATGGATGCTGGGAGGTTTTCCGTGCATTGCACGTTCCTTAATTAGAGAACCAACATACAAAATAACTTTTCTAGACACCGACACAAAATGATATCACGAACAGTATTTTTCCGTGAATATAACTTTTATGTGATTTATCAAATTTGTGTATATGATTATTCTAAAATCTAACTATACTATGTAATTTAAATTTAATGACAATTGATAATATATTTTTGATGACAAGAAACATAATAAGTAATTGATAAATTCCTACAAAATAACAAATCAATTTAGGAAAATAATAAATTAATTTATACAAAATAAATAACATGATTGAAACAACATGTATATAAAATAACATGATTAGTGAGTCCGAAAATGAACTCACCTGGATTTTATTTCCCGATGTCACTCAATAGAGTAATCTACACATTAAAAATATTCTAAGAATATTAAAAACAGATTAATATGAATTTAGATGATTTTTATGGATTTTTCTAATATTTATAACATACTCAAAATTGATTTTAGTATTAAGCGGGTCTGAAATTAGAAAATAGGTTTGGCTCCATTTTATTGGGTTTATAAGATGATGGATGTTCTTTTTAGGTTATTAGAATTATTGAGTAGTAAAAGAGCTAACATAATATTTATTAAAATAATTTAATTCAAGAAGAAAAAGAAAGATAATCTCTTACCTCTTCGTTAAAATGTGAGAAGTCAAAAATGTGAAGAAAAGGAAGAAGATACTCTTCATCGGCGAAGTAGTGGCGGCTCCGATGGTGTCTCCTATAGTGGTTCCGCGACTCCGAAGGTGGCTTCGGCGTGATGAGAGGAAGAGAGAAATTTTAAAGAATGAGTGTGGATTGAGTTTAGAAAAGAGGTTAGGTTTATATAGTGTTGGATTTAGGAGTTATAGAATATGAAGAGTTTTGGGAGTTACAGAATTTAAAGGGTATGACCTGTTATGGAATTTTAAGAGTTTGAGCGGTTATGGAATTTGAAAGGTCTTGACTAATTTGGAGGGTTTAGAATATGAAAAGTTTTAGTTTAATTAGAGAGTTTAATTTTGAGAATTAAAGATGGAGGTTTTATTATTGAAATAATAGAGAAGATGAAGAGTTTGGAGGTTGGAGAAAATGAAAGGTTTAGGAGTTATAAAAGATTAAAGATTTGAAAATTATACAAAGCTAAAATTTATATTTATTATTTTATTATTTATTTTTGGATTATTTATGCCTATAAAAAATAAAGGTCATTACAGTGTTGATAAATTTACTACCCTATCCTCATGGTGTTTCTGGTGGTTGATAAACATCCGCCTAAGGCATCTGGTCCTTCGTTTGGGGAACCTTTGTTATATAGAATCTTACTACCCGAGTAGCTTTGCCCGACAGTTTGGGTATGATCAGCTTTACATTGGTAATCCCAATAGAGAATTAAGTTTTGTTGGGAATGTTCTTGAGGGACCTCGAGCTTGGTTTCACTTCGTCGCAGGTGGAACTCAAGCTAAATTTGATCTTCCGCTCAAGACCCCGAACTCGAGTATGAGCTTCGGTTTCTGTAAGTGGTTTGCGGATGCTAACTCTGCTCCTCAGAATTTCAACACACACCATACTAGTCTGCGGGAGATCAGAACTTGGTATGCCCAGAAAAAGAAGGCCGGCAACACGAAAGTGGCAGGGATGGAGGATTTCAAGGGGGACAGCGCATCTAATAAATCAGAGCAAAGGGAAGAGGACAATGATGCACCAGTTCAGGCTGCCTCCTTTGATGCTTCTCCTGATCCGACATCAGGAAGACTTCTCCACCATCACAGTCTTCTCTCGAGAAATCTTCACATAAGCGGAAGAGACTAAGGCGTCTTGGCGACTTGCCTACCATTCCGCGGGGGATTGATTCGTAGAGCACTCTGTCTGGGACAGGAACTGCAACACCCACTCCAGTTGCTGAATCTCAGATTGAGGAATCCAAGGATGATGAAGATGACTCCTCCTTAACTCTCTGCTCCCTCAAGAGGCGTCGGAACCAAGGACCTGTTCTTTGCAATGACCCTGCTCCCATTACTCAAAAGGGTTCTACTCCTCCTATTGGCCAGGCCGACGTTGAAGTCAGTGTTTCCTCGCCCTTACAAGAGAATTCTATAGCTCTTGCTGCTCAGGGCACTGCAGTTGATGAAGTGCAAATCATTGGGGAGACTCGCGCATCAGATCCCCCAAAAGCAGCACCTCCTTCTGAAAATCAAGATGAATGGGGTTATGATGATGACGCCTGTAGTGACAGTTTTCGCTCTTATATTCCTCCCTCAGACCATGGTAAATACGTCTTTTTGAGCGAGAAGGTTCGAACCGAAGTATACGGGCCTGAAGTATTTGGTCCTGAGGTATACGGACTTGGAGAATCCAGCGCCCAACCTTTAGGTCTTCACCTTCTTTCTTTAGCAATTATGTTATTATCAACTGATACTGTAACATTTATTAATTTTCTTCGTTTTGCTAGCTCCAGTTTCGACTCCGGACTTAAAGTGCATGGGCGCGAAAGTGACTTCCCCAGACAATACCATCGCGGAGCTGATACTGGTGAAGCAACCAAAGTTACTACCTCCACGGTTGATACTTCAGAAGTGGTGATTCCTGAGGATCCCACAGCTACTCCAACTGATGTTGTAGATCAGGAGGCTGTGATTGGTAGCTCTGCGGAGATCTCCAGAGGTGCCATTCCTCCTGGTATTAGCTTGGCTGTGGATCAATCCGCTTCTGCCACAACTAATATCACTCCTTCTCATGCAGAGATTGACATGCTTGAGAATGATTTGTTGAAGGACACAGTGGAGACTTTCCTTCACTTCCTGAACCGCTGTATTGATAAAATACTGAAGGGGATTACTTTTGCTTCGATCGCCAATGTTCTCAACATTTATCTAACTGGTATTGTTAGCATTGGTGGAGAGGATAGAGCTGCTCCTTTTAGGCTTATGATAACTCAGCTTCAAAAGCATGCTGAATTCCTGTCGAAAGCAAGAAGTGCTGATAAATCTGAGACAGTGGAAATCATTTTCCAGAAGCTGAGAGAGGAACAACTTAAGTTCCAGAAGGAGACTCGGGAGAGGGCAAATGTTTGCAAGGCCTCTTTAGAAAAGGGCCAATCAGACCGCGAGTCTCTGATTCTTCAAGTGGAAGCCGCTGCTTCAATTGTCAAGGGCCATGATCAAGCTATTACTAGGGTTCAGGAGACCATTGCCAAAGCCCAAGGTTTCCTAGCCAAGATCACCAAGGAACGTGATGAGTCAATGATGAATCTCGTCAATTTGTCGTGTCAGAGGGACAATATATCCAAGGATCTCCAGGCGATGCAAGCTGAATTGGATTCGCTGGAGGCTGCTGCAGCGCAGAATGTTATTGCTAGTGATGAGAAACTGCGTCGGCAAGCTACTGTTCAAGCTTATGAGATCTTTCAGCAAGACATTGATGATGCAGAGGAGAAAATAAAAGCCCTCTTGAATCATTGAACTGTAAAAGTTTGTATACATCTGTTTTAGTTCTCTGCTTTTTTTTTGTAATAGTTCCCCTGTCGTTTATAGAGAACCTGATTTTGGCCTTTTAAGGTACGGCTTTGCAGTCATTCTTCAAAGATTTGTAACGAACCTGCCATCTTTTGTCTGAAGTTTGCGAAGCACCGTAAAACTCTGGTATCTGTATATCTGTTACGTGACTTTCTTAAGTCACGTGAAGTCTAGAGGTTCGCGGATTAACACAATCCATACTTAACTCACGACCCTGGTTCCGAAATTTTGTTTTGCGATGCTTCGTCTGGAAGTTTGCGGAATAGACCGTAGACTCTTTCAGAATTTGTAAAGACTTCTGCGAGCCATGGGATGAAGTCGTTGGGCATGGAATTCCAAGCATTACACACCTTCATTAATAACGAGATCTCCGAGCTGCGATATC
Organism: Dracaena cambodiana; assembly: GCA_036321105.1. Lineage (NCBI taxonomy): Eukaryota > Viridiplantae > Streptophyta > Magnoliopsida > Asparagales > Asparagaceae > Dracaena > Dracaena cambodiana. Next base: position 2,501,529 of record JAYEPQ010000006.1, on the reverse strand, counting down.
CAAACATCCCATGCAGCAGTAATAAATTTTGTTGAGATCTGAACTAAAAATCTTGACCGGAGATTTCGGTTTTATCACCTCTAAACGGGAGATCACAGTTATCAGATTGTCTATATAAGACATATGATCTCCTCAATGGAAGATCATCCAGCCGTGAGAGAATTTCTTCTTGACTCTCTTCTCTCTCTTTTGTAGCCGATATATCAGTGCAGCCATATTTTCTTCTTCTTCAACTGAAGTGATGGATAAGAGTTGGCATATCACAAGACCTCCAGACTGCATCAATACAGCGGGGTGTCTCACCGAAAAGGTCCTTCTGACCGTAGTCATTTTCCTTAATTAAGGTAAGTCTCTTCTTCTGATTCATATCCTCCTCTTCCTTGTTTTTCTTCCCCTTTTTTAACAGGGATTTACTTGGCTACAGGAGATAACCGTAGTCATTCTCCTTAATAATGGCCCAAACCCACTGAGCTCGTAATTGCTTTCAATGCCTCAAGGGGCTTGGAAGGTCTCATGTATCTTTCATGAGAGAAAAGATTTCGGGTCTGGAGCATTGTTTTTCTTCTTTCCTAATACTCCACAAGGTTGGGGTACTAATGACCAGGACCTTGAATTTGCGCAACCCGTCATGTTGTACATCTGAGGTGTGCATTTGGTATGCCCAGTTTTGAACTAATCAATTCACTAACATCATTACTGGGGGAACCAATCAGGAGGTCTCTAATTATGGTTGGAAAGAAAAAACAAGATTATGCCTTTAAGCCGTTCTTACAAAGGAGGCTATAAGAGAAAATTGGAAGCGGAGGCTATGGAGCAAACTTTTTGATCTGAACCATGCCAAAAGAGACGGTTACAGAAGCAAATCTGTCATTACAGAAGAAGAGCTTGCAGAAGCAAACTTTTTGATCTGAACCATACCGAAAGAGAAGGTTACAAAAGCAAGTTTCCTCTTTTTTTATATATCGGTGATTTGTATCCACTCTTGTTGACTGTATAGCATTTAGAGAATTCTCTGTAATTTTGCTCTGATGATGAATCAAGAAGTTCTTTTTTTTTACGTAACTAAGAGTATCTGAAGAATAATTCTAATATTGATTATCAGAGATAACTGTTAACTTATAACCTCAAAATAAATCAAAATTTTCTAAGTACCCGAAATTACTGTGGATGGAAGAACTTCTCGTTGATAAGAAATGAAAATCTGGTTCGCCAGAGGTATTATTTAACTTGGAAAATTTGATAAAAGGAAAATCTGGTTCGCCAGAAGTATTATTTAACTTGGCAAATTTGATAAAAGGAAAATCTGGTTCGCGGACTACAGGCTTTTAGTCCGGAACCAAGAACCTCCATTAATGAACTTCTGATTACAGAGAAACTTTTTGCTCATAACTTGCATAGAACTACCCAGGCCGTATTATAACTGGTGTTCTGCAATTTTGCTAAGAATAATATTTTTTCAGGAACTTGCCGTTGATTGGCATCAGGATCTTGTCACCATTAGGCTTTGTTAACCGATACGCACCGTTGGAGTAGACCGTATCAATGACAAAGGGTCCTTCCCACTTTGGTTAGAACTTTTCCTAGGCTTCTGGTTTGTTATAATCGGTCTTCTAACTGACATGACCAGATCACCCTTCTTAAAAGTTCTTCGTTTAGCCTTTTTGTTAAAGGTTCTGGAGATCCGCGCCTGGTATAGCTCGATATTCTGTTGAGCTTCCAAGCGCTTGTCATCCAAGACTTCTAACTCTTGGAGCTTTTACTGATGCCTTTCTTCTTCCGTCATCCTAGTTGTTAATGCGACTCGTAATGACGGGATTTGGATTTCCAAAGGCAATACTGCTTCTGACCCATATACCAAAGAGAAAGGCATGGCATTAGTGGGAGTTTGGACTGTAGTGCGATACTCTCAAAGACATTCTCCGAGCTTTTCGTCCCAGACCCTTTGATTGGATGATACAAACTTTTTAAGAGGTTTTATAATGGTCTTATTGAAAGTTTCTGCTAAACCATTAGCTGCAGGGTAGTATGGTGATGAAGTCACATCCTCGATCCTGTACTTGTTGCAGAATCTGGAATACACTTGGCTCACAAACTGAGGTCCGTTGTCGTGAATTATTCTTCTAGACACCCCGAAGCGATAAAGCACATGGTGCTTGATGAATTTGATAACATCTGACGATTTTACTTCGGTTAGGGAAATGACCTCAGTCCATTTTGAAAAGTAATCAGTTATGGCTAAAATGAACCGGTGTTCTCTCGTTGATGGCGGAGAAATTGGCCCTACGATGTCCATACCCCATTGTTTGAGTGGCCATGACGTAGCTGTTGGGTGAAGATACTCCGGAGCTTTATGTATAAAGTCTGCATTTATTTGGCAGGCCTATTTGATCGCTTCTGTCATCATCTTGGACCAGTAATAACCCATTCTTCGGATTCTATAACAGAGTTTTGGCCCTGGCTGGTGTGTCCGCAGATGCCAGCATGAGCTTCTTCGAGTATCTCTTGTGCTTTGCGGTTGGAGAGACAGCGAAGTAAGACTCCATCGTAAGATTTCTTATACAATGTCTGGAGTTTTGCGTTGTAGTAGAACCTGACAGCCCTTCTCTGAATTGCTCTGGCTTCTTTTGGACTTTCGTGTAATATACCGTAAAGGACATAGTCTATATAAGGAAAACGCCAATCCCTTGGTTCCAGGCTTGACTCGAAAGCGTCTGCTTCGTCTTCCTGTAGTTTCTTTATTTCTTCTTTGAGTTCATTCTTAGGACGAAATAATTCTTTGCTTCCCACCGTAATTTGCCTTCTAGCATGCTTGGGCAAAGCTAGCGTAGCAGCCAAGGAAGCTAGCGAATATGTATAACTATTTCGGTGGCGTTTTATGTGGCTGATATAGAAACCGTCGAAATCATCAGTGATCTTGATCACCGCACAATAGTACGGCAGGAGGTCTTCATGTTTGACCTCGTACTCCCTTTTACTTGATTCACTACAAGTTGGGAATCCCCATTTGCCTCCAAATATCTGACCCCCAGTTGTTTGGCTATTTTTAAGCCGATTAAGAGAGCGTTATATTCCGCGACATTGTTGGAGCACGAGTTTGTTAATGAGTAAGCTCGAGGGATGATGTAGCTGTGGGGAGAGACGAAAACAACTCCTACCCCCGCTGTCATCTTTCCTTCGGATCCCATTTGGGAGGTACCATCAAAGAAAAGCTGCCACACACCTTTTGAGACTGTATTTGCCTCGGAAGACTTTTGCGAGTCATCCTTTTCTGGGATCAAGTCCCATTCTTCTAAATCTCCCGGGATTTGCTCGTATAACTTCGAGGATGCCGGGATTGGATGTTCGGCTAAGAAGTCAGCAACGGCCTGTTTTTTAATAGACTTCTGTGGAACAAAGCGCATATCATACTGTGATAATAAAATAGCCCAATTGGATAGTCTTGAGTTTAACGATCCAGGCTTAATATTCTCAGAGGGTTAACTCTAGATACAACGTGGATGGTTTGTCCAACCAAATAGTGTCGCATCTTTTGTATTGCGAATACCAAAACTAGACATTCTTTTTCCACAGGATTATACCGGTGTTCCGCCCCAATCATCATTCTGCTTAGATAATAAATAGCTTGTTCGTGATCTGACTCATTCTTCTGTCCTAGCAAAGCTCCCAAGGAATGATCCATAGACCTCACATATAGCAGGAAAGGTATTCCTAAGATTGGAGCTACAAGTACTGGTGGTTTCATGAGATATTATTTGATTTCTTCAAAAGCCTTTTGGCATGCCTATCCCAAACAAATGACACTCTTTTCCTCATTAATCTGGTGAAGGGTTGACATTTACCAGACAAATTTGATATAAACCTGCGGATGTACGCCAACCTGCCTTGCAATCCCCTTAGCTCTTTGAGGTTGCGGGGAGAGGGCATGTCTTGGATAGCCTTGACTTTATCTGGATCGAGATGTATCCCTTTCAACGTTACAACAAAATCGAGGAATTTTCCACTGGAGACCCCCAGGAAAGACTTAGTTAGATTCATCTTGAGCTGGTGCTTCCTCATGAGGTCAAACACTGTCTTCAAATCCCTTAAGTAATTGTCTTTGTTTCTGCTCTTAATCGTTAGGTCATCTACATAGCATTCCACTGTCTTCCGGATGTGCTCTTGGAATATTGTGTTCATGGCGCGTTGATACGTAGCGCCTGCATTCTTTAGGCCAAAGGGCATGACTGTATGCAGTATACCCTGAGTGGTATTCTGAAGGACGTATACTTCTCATCATCAGGGCACATCTTTATTTGATTATACCCTGAGAATCCATCCATAAACGTCATACGCTCATATCCACAAGTATTATCTATCATAATATCCGTGATAGGTAATGGGAATTCGTCTTTAGGGCAAGCCCTATTCAAATCCCTAAAGTCTATGCAAACTCGGATTTTTCCGTTTTTCTTGGTCACGGGAACTATATTCGAGACCCAATCAGGGTGATGTTCCTCGTGAATAAAGCCTGATTCGATCAGCTTCCTGATTTCAGCTTCTATAGCTTCCATGATCTCTGGGCGGAATTTTCGTTGCTGTTGTTTTACTGGTTTAGCCTCTGGCCGGATGTTTAATTTGTGAACCACCACGCTTGGATCTAATCCAGGTATTTTCTCATAACTCCAAGCGAAAATATCAATGTATTCGCGAGTGAGCGATATCAACTCCTCCCTTTCTTCCGAGGATAGATTCTCACTTATGAATATGGGTTTAGGATTCTTTTCATCCCCCATATTAATTTGGATCACTTTGTCTTCGGTTAGAGACTCGCGCTGTTCAAACTGAATCTTCCACTTCATATTAAGATGCTTGGCCCAGAGATCGTCTCTTATCGGCCAGATTTCTTCGTCTTCTTGGATCGCGGAAGCCAGACACTTCGCGGAAAATCATACCAATACTGACATCTGAGTCCCAGCATAGTGATTCTGACGAGTGATCGTACTGTCGTTCCTCGGTTTTTTCATCTAAGGAACTTTCGGGAGTGGTGACGTATCCCAACCCCCTGCCGGTTCTCTGGTAATAATCTGACATTTTTCCTTCTAGGATGCAGTGTTGAAGGATTGTCCTTCTTCCTTTTCTGAAGTTCAACCCCCTGCCTTCGGCTAGATTATACCCCATTTTCTTCATTAATCTACGAGACTTTTCATCGTAATGGAAGAACTCGGGTTTTCCCTGTTCATCCTCAGAATCTGAACATTTCTTTTTGTTCTCATGACTTGTTCTTCCAACTACTATGGCTTTTTGGGTTCCGTTTTTGGGAGGGACCTCAAAAATGACCTGGTTAGCACTTTCAACGTCATCACTTAATTCGTGTAAAAATGTTCGGATAGGTGCTTGGAAGGAAGTCAAAGAATATATCTCATTTACACAGTCGCTGAATGCATCTGTGCTAGTGCTTGAGGGCTCAGAATCAACACCAGAAGAATAAGAAATTCCAGATTTTCATTTATCACACATTCACCATCAGGGTGAACGTCGTTATTTACATCAAGGCCTTCGAGACTTATCATAATGGGCTCACCGTCCCAAACTACATCCTCGGATTCTGAATCTTCGGATCCTGATTCTATATCAGCCTCTTTGCCGCTATCAGAGTCATCTGGAACATGCTGATCTATAATACCGAACACATTTTGAAACAGCAACGCGTCAGTAAAGTAATTTTCAACTCCTTTGAAGGGTTGTTTTTCCGCAACGAGCGTCTTCACGTTCTCGTCTTTGTCGACATACTTCATGCATTGGTGTAACGTGGAGGGCACAATGAGATTGCTATGGATCCAAGGTCTCCCCAGTAGCAGATTGTATGATTTGTTCATGTCTATCACGTAACACGTGACTTCCGTCTTCAGATCGCTGATTTGACACTTGAGCTTAATTTTTCCCAACGGTCTACTGCCATTAGCATTGAATCCGAAAATAGTGGTGTTGGTTGCCGCTAATCTATTCATCGGCACTCTAAGATATCGTAGTATTCTTCGTGGCATGATGCTTAAGGCTGAGCCTGGATCAACTTGAATGCGATCAATCTCCGTAGACCCTACATATCCCTTGTAATACAAAGGGCGGTGATGCTTGTTATTCCTGACTTGCATATCTTCTGGAGAGAAAGATATGTAGGGAACGGTCTTACCCGAGACTTGGTGACAGGTTGCGCAAAGAGATTCTCTTTCCTCACTCACCTCTGGTATTTGTGCCAAGAATACTTCTGAATCTTGCAGAGCTTCCCTTAAAGTTTCTCTAGTAGATTTAGAGAGCTTCAGGAGCTCGTACAAGGTTATCCTTGCAGGAATATTGGCCAACTGTGTTAAAATATCGAACTGAAATGACTTCCGCGAATCCTCTGCAGGCTCTTTTCCCTTCTTCTTCAAAATTTTATCAAACTTAAGCTCCTTTTGTTTGACTTTTTCTGGAGGTGGTCAAGAATCCGATGTCTGGCCGTAGTTCTTCAAGTAATCTTTTCCCGAACGGGTCCCCGCGGGAGGAGGATCTGCATCGGCTACCAAAGAATTTCCGATGTCATCTTCCGAATAAGTCAAAGCAGGAATAACCCCATCATCTTCGGAAATTACGTAAATGACATTAGAGGTAAAGATTTTTTCCTCTTTGTCTCTTTCCAGATGAACTGGAACTCTATTGTTCATCCCTCAGGAGGTCTGGATGCACCCACAGTATCTCCCCCCTATTAGTTTCAAAGGGGAACAATCCTTCTTTTGCTGTTGGTGCGGGTCAAAATTTACGACCTGCAACGTGCCCTTAGAGATGGGCTGCACTCCGTCTTGAACTGTTGACTCTATCCAGTTGGGCGCTTTGCCGAACTTGACAGTCACCATGTTCGCTGTCACCTTCTTCGGTGCTCTTGGAGTCTGATGACATTAGCATCTACTAAGACTTGAATTTTATCCTTGAGGATATAGCAGTTTTGAGTAGGGTGGTTAATGATCCTATTGTAGACACAGTAATTAGAATTGTTAACTTTTCCTGCTTCTTCTGGACGTTTGGACTTCGGCAGCTTCAGCATCTTCTTACTCATAAGGAGGTTGAAGATAGTCTTTGCATGCTCATCTTTAAAGGAGTATTGCTTTTGCGGCATTCATGTCTGAGGAGAGAGCTTTGGGGAAGTCTTCGCGGGTTGTGGTGTATCAGTGACCATCGCCTCCTTTCCCTTATATCCTCGGGATCGGGACTTATAGTTGTTATCGCCACTTTGCTTCGGTTTCTCCTCGCATCCTTCTTCTTCAAGTCTTTGCGCAATTTCTTCAGCTTCTTCAGCTTGCAGAGCGAGATCCTTCCAAGTTGAGGACTTTACTGTTCCCATTCTGGCTAGAACCGTAGTCGATAAATTATGTCAACAGGTTTCTACTAAGGTCTTTTCTGGTATCCCATGCGGACATCTGAGAGAATCGTTTCGGAATCTTTTGATGAAGTCCCGGGCTGACTCTCCTTTCTTTTGTTTAGTGGCTAGAAGCACCGACATTGATACCTCCATATCATCTTCATAGAACCTGGTGAGAAAGGCTTTCTCCATGTCGCTCCATGAATTGATGGTTCCCGGTTCTAGTCTCCGGAACCATTCAAAAGCTAGCCCCGTTAAGGTACTAACGAATACTCTCGTAATAATACGGTTTTCCGGCTAAATGCCCAATCTGCGACTTAAAATAGTAGAGATGTTGGTTCGGCGATCCTTTCCCTTTGAAAGATTTGAGCTTCAACGGTTTATAACTTTCTGAAAATGGCACACTTTCCCATTCCATGGGATACGGTATTACCACGCCAAGCTCTTGTAAATCGCTCTTATGCATGAGGACGTCTAGTTGGTTTTGGAAGCTCTCCATCCAAACAGCATCTGCATTTCCTTCTTGATGCATGGAACGATTGCCATTATCCTCATGATGTTCTTCTTTCTCATTATTGCGAAGATCCTCTTCTTCTGTCTTCTTTCCTGAATTCTTTAGTTTAGCTTTCTCCAATTCCATCAGAACATGTAGCATATCTTTAAGCTCGCTGATAGCGTTCTGCTGTTGCTGGATATGCTTATCTTGTTCATCCATTCTCCGCATGAACTCTTCCGAGATGTTGTTTTGGGTCATATATATGGATGCAGAATCTTCTAGGAATGAATCGGATGTCTGCGATTCAGCCATAACAGATTTGACTATATCCTCTTCATCGAAAGAGACTCCAACCATCTGTCTATAATTCATGGGGACCATCATTCCACTTATGAGTCGAGTGTTTCGGAAAACTCCTCGTTCTTCATTGACCAGGTCCTTGGAACTCGTAGGAAGCTCTAGGTCGGAGGCTTCTCCTTCGGAGACTTTCTTCGCCTTCTTCTTCTTTTCTCCGGTACTTGTCATATTAGATGACACTGCAGGGTATTCTGGCTCAAAAAATTCAAGCCCGTTTCATCGCCTCCTCTTCGCCAGTTGGAATGAAGATGTCGATGGAGTCGACAATCGATGAAATACCGAAGATCTGGTATGGGCTGAACAATGAAAGTGAGATAGTACTGTATTGATCAGTCGTTCATAGTGGCAGTGAGATAGATAGGATTCTTCCCTTTTTTTGTTCAGGAGTTCCCTAAGATCTCTTGCACTGGGATTCTTTGTGACGTCATCATTTGTGGGAGATAGCTTTGCGAACGACATAGTCGCAGCCTTGCAGATATGCATGCATTCTCCGCGAATTTGAGGTTCGCAGGTTCCGCGAGCTTCGTTGACCACTGAAATTTTGATGGGCTTACTTCGCTTCCTGTAGGGAACGTGAGTAAATCCTTCCATGCCTCGACCAACCTCGCCTTTTGGCTTCCATATTTGCGTTGTAAGCTTTTGCTGGGATGAGTTGGCGGTTTTCTTTTATTGCATGCTCTTGCTGAGGGCACGAGCTTTGCTTCTCCTCAGGTTTCTTCTCGTTGTACGAGTGAGAGAAACCTCCTTTGCCGAATGACAGTTTCTCGGAGCGGGTAGTGGTCGTTTTCCCTTGTTGAAGCGGGGACTTTGGTCTACTTTGCTTGAGAGATCAAGAGTCTTTGCCGAGACTGGTATAGAGCCCAATGTTAGGGAAGAGGATTTCTAACTAACTTGGTCCGTTGACTCCCTTAACTGGACTATTGCCGTCTCCTTGGGGATTGACCCCTTGGAGATTTTATGGCATCCCCTTAGGGAAGTGGGTTCTTGAAGCCTGAAGAAAGAAATTCTTCATACATTTCCTGGTCGAGGTCGACGTGAATGGTGAACGAGTCGACCATACTACCAACTGGAATATTGTCGGATTGAGCTACCACCAGATCACCGGAGGTGATGGTAGTCCCCAACGGAGTCGCCAATCTTCTGTTCATCATAAAAAATTGTATTTCTCTTTACTGATAATCTTTCAATGAAGGATTACAATCTAACGGTTTCCCGTTTACAGAAGATGAGGAAGATAGCTTTTCCTCTTTATTTAAGGCTGAGTTTCTAGGTAGTTATGGAGGACGATCCTGCTCTCCATTGACACTCCGTACAATCTCTCTTTCAGTTGGCTAAAGGAAAGGAAAATGGCTCTTTACTCTTGATCACAAGGGGTAATTTCTGGGAGAAGACGTCCGTCCGTGTCTGTCCATCTGTGTATGTGTCTGTCGTTCTCCCGCCTTTTATAGGGGTTTTTTTAGAGTAACGTCCCGCCATATTTGCTCGACCGTTAGTTCCCACTACTCGAGAAGTGCCGTCATATTCGTTAGGCAGTTGCGCCCACGATCGTAGTGACGCAGCTGCATTCGTTTGGCAGTTAGCCCCACGATCCGATGTGGAAATTCTTCTATTCGGGTTGGGTGACTTTTGTATTAAAACCCCTACCGGAAAGTTATGGGTAGTGTTGCGAATCTCAATTTTAGATTCACGAACCTGTTCTGTCGCCACTGGGTCGCGAACCTCGATCTTCAGGCTCGCGGCTCTGCTGAGTTGCGGACTTCTTACTTTGAATCCGCGGATCTGCTTTGCTTCCCAGAATTTTTCGCCAATACTGGTGAATTATATCTCCCGCCTGCTCTCCCTGCTTTAACAGGTCTTTCCAATTCTTAGACTCTACAGCTCCCATTCTTATCAGCACGCCAGTCCTGAAGTTATGCTTACAGGTTTTCACTAGAGTTTCTTGGGTCATACCATATCGACAATACACGGACTTTTTCCTAAAGCGTTCAATAAAACTTTTGACCGTTTCTTCTTCCCCTTGTTTCGTCACAAGGAGGGAATGAATCGATATTTCGGTATCATCCTCAAAGAAACATGCCAAGAACTGTTTCTCGACATCATACCAAGTATTTATAGTTTCCGGGGGCAACTGCATAAACCATGTAAAAGCAGGCCCTTGCAGGATGCTTGCAAATACCTTGGTCATTATGGGATTATTTCCCATCAGATGACCTACTTACGATAAGAAATAATAGATGTGCTGACTGGGAGATCCTTTCCCGTCATATGACTCCAACTTGACCGGTTTATACTTTTCGGGATACGGTGCCAAATCCCATTCAGGCGGGTATGGTCTTGAAACCCCCGATTCTTTTAATTCTTTATTGTGCATTAGGGCATCCAGTTAGCTTTGCAATTTCTCGATCTTTTCTCCGTAAGGATCATGGAAAGAGTATTTGTCATCATCCTCATGTGTCGAATAAGATTTTTCTTCTTTAGTTTCTTCATTTGTCTTAGGTAGCGGTTCCGAAGAAGTTTTAGCCTTATCGTCGACTATCTTCTGGGTATTTTCGACCACCTTTAGAAGCATTAGTTTGATATCATCAATGGCCTTTTGCTGACCTCGAATCATCTGCTCTTGGGCTTCTATCCTCTGGTCAATGTCATCGGACCTGTCCACCACATGTGACGTTGATTTTCGTGGCCGGAAATATATATAAGATTGTGGGGGAAGCTATAGCTGAATTGTCGCTGTCGTCATCACAGAAACCTTTTAAAAGTTTCTTGTAATTTCGGGCCGGGATAGCTGATGTGTTATATTTACTGCAAGCGTACAGTATCGTTGTAGCGCTGTACAGGTCGTCTCACAGGGATCTAGGGTGTTTCTGCGTTCTTACTTTCTCTATAGTTCAACGGACTAACCAAAGGTTCTAGGTTGAGGTCGAATTTATCTAAGTAGCCTAGGATTTAGAATCCACTAATTTCCTACCATGTTCTTACTTCTAATATTTTCTTCTATCATAAAAATTCGATCTTTTTAGTTTAATTTTTACTTAAAGTGCCCTAAGTATGAGCTATCAAGTGTTGTGCAAGTATAGCTCATCAAAGGATGCTACTTCTTATAAAAATAAACTAAATATTGTAGATAATTCAAATAAAATAGTAAAACCAGCAACCCCAATCCCTAACTAAGCATAGATTATCAAGAATCATAATTCAAGTATAATCTATCAAAGTTCTAAACTTCGGGTCCTCGTATTTTAATGTTTCATTTGAAAAATCATGGCTTTTATTAATTTTATTTAAGAAGAAAAATATTAGAAAATAATTACATGGTGGATCTTAGTTTCATCTACATCCTAGGGCTGATCTAATCAGCTACTCATGATTTTTGCTAAGGAAGATTAGATTTTAATTCATACAATGATAAACCCTAATCTAGAAAGCGGTAAATCCTAAAATAAAAAGCAATTGAATTTATGCAGAAATAAAATAAAAATTACAAAAATAATGGGTTACCTCTGGACACGGTGTTGTGCCGTCGACCTTCAGCAAAAACCCCCAATTCATTCAACAGAGAAAATCGCGTACCAAAAATAAAATCCAGAATCCAGAATCCAGAATATCCGTCAAAATACAAGGGTTAGCCAATAAATAGGCATCGGAAACCAAACCTTATTTCTATCCGAACCTAAACGTGAAACAAATTACAAATAAGCCACAAGAAATATTTCGGCGTATTAGACCCAAATTGTACCGCTAAATAGCGGCTCTAATTTGAGATAAATTCATGAAATTTTGTACACATGTAAATCTTATCTTCTAGCTTTAATATTCCTGACTGTATTCGACTTTAAATCTCTACAGAATTATATTCTCGTAGTCTTGCCCACTTTAGTAACTTTTCGGACTCTGATTTCCGACTCCGACTCCGATTTCATGCCTTCTCCTTGTATAATTCGGATTACCTGCAAAAGACACTAAAAATACCCAAGTAGCATTTATTTATATACAAAAATAGATAAAGTATGAGAGAAAAAATACAATATATGTTATTCATCACACTCCCACAGCTATCTTTTGCTAGTCCTCGAGCAAAACCTAAACCTAAAAAGAAAAAAAAGAAAACAAAAACAAAAATCCTAACTCACTTTCGCAGGAATCGCGATTACACTTAGCACGTGCAACAAGCCTTTAAACCCCTAGGTTACCCTAGTGGACGAGTGTTGTCTCGTGAGGGTTTGCAGTGAATATACCCACAAAATTCATGAAGCAGATAGATTAAGGAATAAAGAAATGAAAAATAAGGATAACCAAAAATCAAGAAAAATAAAAAAATTTATACAAAAGCAAGAAGAATCTATTTTTTTTTTTATCATGTTTTCATCAATTAATCTCACTAATATACAAACTCAAGAACGCATCTAGATTATCAATTTTCAAATTGAGCGTCATATCAGATACACTTATCATTTTAATCAAAAAATTTAAATCCTATCTTTCAATACTCACTAACATATAATCCATTGGCTCCTATACATCTACGTACACGTGTGATAGTCTACTTCGGTTTTGGACTCAAACTCTAACTCATGATTCATCTCCTCTCTCATAACATTTTTTTTTCTTTTTTTTTTCCTTTTTTTTTTTTTTAAGAATATTTCACCTTTCATGCGAATATTCACGCTTACTTAGGCGCAAAGTACCCGATTACTTGGATCATACTCTTTTTTCACTCTTGAGGCTATTGCCTTAATACCAGGCGCACCCTATTATTTTATCACTCTCGAGGCTATTGCCTTAATACCATGCTCACCCCATTATTTTATTCTCACCTTTTTTTTTATTTTTTTTTCTAGTTTTTTTTCTATTTTTTTAGAGAGAGAAAACTTACTCAATCGTTATCATCTTTGTCCTTAACCTAATAAACTATTGTGAAGTGAAAAATAGATGTATACTTGCCTCAAAACTACTGTTAGCAATATTTATTTTTCAGATTTTGATCTTTTTCATAAATTTCAAAGTGTATCATCCAATCTACTCTCCTATCCAATTTCAAATATAAATTTATCCATTTATCTGTAATTAGTTTGGTCTATTGATGAAAAATATAATTTTTCTTTTTAAAAAAAAAAATTTCATTTTTTTTTTAAAATTTTTTTAAATTAGTTACCCTAAAAACTACCCAAAGTGTAAAATAAAGAAACCCAAAATACTAAAAATAAAAAATAAAATAAAGTCCTAAAAATAAAAATCTCCTAAAAACTACTCTCCCACACCTAAACTTGTGTATGCCCTCATACACAAACCAAGTATGGTAAAACAAAATGTGAAAACTATTATACAAATACTATACAAATAATGAGAGTCGTAAAAGTTACGATCTCAATATCATCACCCTATTAACGCATGAAAAGCGGTTACGACCTCTCGATCGCTTCCCACTTTCATAGTGTGTGCGTTTTAAACGTGAAGTGGGTGCATTATTATATTTCATCAACCTCTTACAAGTCACGAGATTACCTGTCTGCTTCTTATGTCGTCCTCGCTTTTTCTTTGTCCACATGTAAGCATTAACAATTGGGTTAAAGAATTCTTTATTATAAACCTGCCAATCATCGTTAGCAACAAGCATACATGTAGAAATATCATGAGGTGAGAAGAGTCTAATATGATTAAATGAATGTGGTGGTGGCTCTTCTAACTCATGAAGTAATGCGAGCTCCTCTGCAAATAAATCCTCAAAAGTTTGCTCATAATTCAATGGCACACTTGCACAAGTATCATCATATATAAAATCAGTATGTGCCAATTCTTCTAATAGTATGAGCTCATCTTTGAATATTTGCTCAAATAAAGGTTCATCATCAGTGGAAGAGGTCGAATGAGAGTGCAAACTATGAATCATATTGACCTCAATGAGAGAGCTCGTTGCGTGCTCATCCATATTAAATATGTTCAATGCCACAGTCATATTTCCAAACGATAACTTCATGAGACCACTCCTACAATCAATCAATGCATTTGATGTTGCAAGGAATGGTCTACCCAAGATAATGGGAATTTGATTCCGTGGATTGGAGATTGGCTCAGTTTCTAAAACAATAAAGTCTACAGGAAAAATAAACTCGCCAATCTTAATGAGCACATCTTCAACCATACCAAGAGGTCTCTTAATTGAACGATCAGCTAGCTGTAATGTGACCTTGGTAGGTTGAAGTTTTCCTAACTCCAGTTGCTGATAAACAGTGTAAGGAAGCAAATTGACACTTGCCCCTAAATCAAGCAACGCCCTATCAAATGTAGTGTTCCCAATGGTGCATGAGATTGTAGGGGAACCTGGATCTTTGTACTTGATAGGCAAGGAGTTAGAGAGGATATGTGATATATTTGCAGCAAGAAAAACTTTCTCAGGAACGTTTCTTGCTCGTTTCTTACTGCACAAATCCTTGAGGAACTTAGCATAAGTAGGAACCTGTTGTATCATGTCAAGGAGTGGAATATTAACCTTCACTTGCTGAAATGTTTCAAGAATCTTTTCTACTTGCGGTGAAGGCTTCCTAAGCCGATTTGGATATGGTGCTTTCGGCTCAGGAACAGGTTCTTCCAAATGAGTACGTGACGGTGATGGAGGTGATGGAGATGATTGTGGAGAAACAGGTGGAAGAGATGATGTAGCCTGCGAGATAGTAGGAGTGAGATCAGGGGGCACGGCTACACTATTATCCACTTGCTTGCCAGATCTAAGCGTGTGAATGACATTGCATTGGTGGACATGCGACTGATTGGAGTTTGAGGAACTAGCGTTAGGATTTGTTATGGGTTGACTTGGAAAAGTGCCCTTGCCACGTTCACTCATTTGATCAGCTAGTTGTCCAACCTGCTGCTCTACATTCTTAATAGATTGAGAGTTCACGAGCAGGTGCTGATCTGTTCTTTGAATAAAATCAGTTGACACTTTCATAAGATTCTGCATGTATGTGTCAAGGTTGGACTGAGACTTGAGAAGATTTTCAACGTGCTTCTCAAGTGACTGAAGTCGCTTTTCTTGTTCATTATTAGACCCCTGTTGTGGATATGAGTGGTTTGGTACAGGTGGTCTATTCTGGTTGTTCCCATGGTTTGAAATATTTGGGTGTTGATAAGTACCCATATCTGGTCTTGGAAACTGACTAGTGGCTGGAGGTTGCATGTTAGGGTTAGGGCCCCCCTGATATTGCCCTTGACCCCATAATAGATTTGGATGATTTCTCCAGCCAGGATTGTATGTAGGAGCGTAAGGATTGTTCATGGATTGTTGTTGATATAAGGCGTTAGCCTGCTCAAGTGTGCGACCCATGGAATTCATTAACAATGGACACTCCTCCATAACGTGATTGGGAGTTCCGCAATTAAAGCATGTGGGACTTTGGAGTTGATTCACTTGACCCACTGGTGGAGACTGAGCACTAGGAGTCTCCAGTGCCTCAATTCTTCTCATAAGGGCTGCGATCTTTGCTTCAACAGCTATAGAGCTGTCGACGCTATGGATCCCACTCTTATGAGCAGAAGTTGATATACTGGGCTTCTCAGTGGAACTCTCCCATTGCATAGTCTTCCATGATAAGTCCTCAAGAAAGTCCCATGCTTCATCCTCGTTTTTCTTCATAAACTCCCCTTGACACATGGATTCCAGAAGAGTTTTGGATGTGTAATCAAGTCCTTCGTATATGATTTGACACAACCGCCACTTTTCTATCGCATGGTGGGGGCACTGAGCTAATAAATCCTTGAACCGTTCTAAGTATTTCCAGAAAGGTTCTCCCGACACTTGACGGAATTGATTAATTTGATTTCTGATTCTTGCTGTCTTGTGCATGGGATAATATTTCTTGAGAAACACTGTAACGAATTCATCCCAAGTAGTGATTGAATCAGAAGACATACTGTACAACCACTTCTTGGCATTATCCTTAAGTGCAAAAGGGATGAAGCGGAGCTTAACTGCGTCCTCCGATAAGTTTTGCAGTTTTATCATTACGCATACTTCTTGAAATTCACTGATAAAGAGATATGCATCTTCTGAATCAGAACCAGTGAATTTGGGAAGCATACTAATGTACTGCGATTTTAATTCATAGTGATTACCCGCTACGTGTGGAAGTTTGATGCATGATGGTAATGATGTACGCAACGGGTAACATCGATCCTGAAGGATCGGGATTGGCTGGTCCATCTTATCTCCCATTAACAAATCTGATCTTACAAGTCGACCAAATTGATCACGAGTCCAATGTGGCATGAACCAGCGACCGTGAGTGTATGCGTGAACTTCCTAAACTAATGCAAGAAGTGGGGTATGGTGGAGAGATAAAACGGGTGAATAGATATGATCAAATAAAAATGTTAATTATACTGTTCCTAATTTTTGTAATTTTTTTAAAACTTTTTCTACAGAATCAGGAAGAAAAACTACAGAAACAGAGAAAATTCAGGTTCAGAACGTACCTGTTTCACCGCTAAATAGCGGTTCTAGCCGCTGAATTGCGGCTAGACTGATGAATTTGACTTCGAGCTTTTTTCTGCTTGGTTAAGAGGCTCTTCCAATCCTTTAAATTTTACTTTCTCTGCAATTTCTATTTCCTGCACACTCACGCACACTGTTAACCCGTAAAATGCTAGAAAAAGCAAGAAAAACACCGTCGATCCCCGGCAACGGCGCCAAAAACTTGATGTGTTATATTTACTGCAAGCGTACAGTATCGTTGTAGCGCTGTACAGGTCGTCTCACAGGGATCTAGGGTGTTTCTGCGTTCTTACTTTCTCTATAGTTCAACGGACTAACCAAAGGTTCTAGGTTGAGGTCGAATTTATCTAAGTAGCCTAGGATTTAGAATCCACTAATTTCCTACCATGTTCTTACTTCTAATATTTTCTTCTATCATAAAAATTCGATCTTTTTAGTTTAATTTTTACTTAAAGTGCCCTAAGTATGAGCTATCAAGTGTTGTGCAAGTATAGCTCATCAAAGGATGCTACTTCTTATAAAAATAAACTAAATATTGTAGATAATTCAAATAAAATAGTAAAACCAGCAACCCCAATCCCTAACTAAGCATAGATTATCAAGAATCATAATTCAAGTATAATCTATCAAAGTTCTAAACTTCGGGTCCTCGTATTTTAATGTTTCATTTGAAAAATCATGGCTTTTATTAATTTTATTTAAGAAGAAAAATATTAGAAAATAATTACATGGTGGATCTTAGTTTCATCTACATCCTAGGGCTGATCTAATCAGCTACTCATGATTTTTGCTAAGGAAGATTAGATTTTAATTCATACAATGATAAACCCTAATCTAGAAAGCGGTAAATCCTAAAATAAAAAACAATTGAATTTATGCAGAAATAAAATAAAAATTACAAAAATAATGGGTTACCTCTGGACACGGTGTTGTGCCGTCGACCTTCAGCAAAAACCCCCAATTCATTCAACAGAGAAAATCGCGTACCAAAAATAAAATCCAGAATCCAGAATCTAGAATCCAGAATATCCGTCAAAATACAAGGGTTAGCCAATAAATAGGCATCGGAAACCAAACCCTATTTCTATCCGAACCTAAACGTGAAACAAATTACAAATAAGCCACAAGAAATATTTCGGCGTATTAGACCCAAATTGTACCGCTAAATAGCGGTAAAAACCGCTAAATAGCGGCTCTAATTTGAGATAAATTCATGAAATTTTGTACACATGTAAATCTTATCTTCTAGCTTTAATATTCCTGACTGTATTCGACTTTAAATCTCTACAGAATTATATTCTCGTAGTCTTGCCCACTTTAGTAACTTTTCGGACTCTGATTTCCGACTCCGACTCCGATTTCATGCCTTCTCCTTGTATAATTCGGATTACCTGCAAAAGACACTAAAAATACCCAAGTAGCATTTATTTATATACAAAAATAGATAAAGTATGAGAGGAAAAATACAATATATGTTATTCATCAATAGCGCCTGACTTAAGTCGGGTAAAATGATAAGGTTCTTCATCATCTGCATCTGACTCATATTCTTTCTCCACGATTTTTTTGCCTTTTGCCGACCATATTTGAGGTCACTGCGTTTAATTCTTTTTCTTTAATTTTGTATCTCAGATCATTCTTTCTCCTCTTTGGAGTATCTTGACGAGACTCAGTTATTCTGTTAAATACAGACACTCTCTTTTTAGTACAACAACAATTATCCAATACAACAGATATGACTGTTATGAGCTGCTCACAATAACATGTTGAGTGTGGCTGAGCTTGAGTCATATTTCTCATTTTTGTCAAGTAATTTCTGAGATTGGTGACCTTGAATGACGAAGAATCATGAGGGCCACCTGGTTATTGAGAGGGTCCAGGGGCCCACTGAACCTTCTTGGAATCATTAGAGTCAAGTCCTGATCCAATAGTGTGATTATCAAACCTGATTCTATATTCATGTTGATTTATGCAGAGCTGAGAACTAGCTTCACATTCTAGCACGCGGAGCTGAGAATTAGCTTCGCGTGTTGATACGCGGGGCTGAATAATAGCTTCGCATTTTTGCACACTAGCCTCGCGTTTGACGTTGGCTTGGCGTCTCTGCAGAAGTTTATCTTCTGGGATATTAGCCTCGCGTGGAGAAAAATTCTTGCACGCTGGCTTACTCTTGCAATTAATGCAAGTCATAACTTCGCATTTAGCGCGATTTTTGCGAATAACGCAGATTTGCCAATCATCTTCGCGATTTACACGGAGCTGAGGAGTTTTGTTATTAATGCAAGTGTTACTGGCTTCACATTTATCGCTAGGCTCAGTTTTAGCCTCGCATGGAGAATTACACGCTGGCTCTAGGAAAATTTTATCCTCGCGATTTACGTGAGTGTCAGAAATCTTGCGATTAACGCAAGTCTTACTAGCTTCGCGTTTATCGCTAGGCTCAGTATTAGCCTCGCGTGGAGAATCACACACTGGCTCTAGGAAAAGTTTATCCTCGCGTTTAACGCGAGCTTCAGAAATCTTGCGATTAATGCAAGTCTTACTAGCTTCGTGTTTCTTGCTAAGCTCAGTCTTAGCCTCGCGTGGGGAATCACCATCACACGCTGGCTTTTCCTTGCGATTAACGCAAGTTGCAGCTTCGTGTTTAATGCGATATTGACAGGCCTTGCGATTAACGCAAGCCAGTTCGCGAGGTACAGTAGCCTCGCGTTCTGCTGCCTGAATAGCCTCGCGTTTATCGAGGGCTTTGAGGGCCTTTCGCCTAGCTCTCTGATTTCGGTTGCGGAGTTGGGCTCTGGTCAAACCAGTTTTCAAGCCTTCTTCAGCAGTAGAGAGATCACCCCCTGCTAGGGTTTCCTGCCCAAACGGCGGCTCTATGGCCGCGATCTCCAAGGGTCCCTATTTATCGGTTGATTCCCGATTACCCGATGCTCAGGAATTGGAGCGCACGCGACGATAGCGTCGCGTTTCGGTCAGATTACCTGATCAGAGGGGAGATACTCCTCGTACTTCTGCTGGTCGATCTCTACGACTAGCATGTCCACGTCGGATCCGATCCTCTCGATGTCAGATTGCACCACGATCTCTTTTTCGATGAAAGAGACTTCTCCCACTGTGATCGCCAGTTTGTTCGCAGCAAAAATTTGTTACTTTCCTTTCATTGAATTAACTTAAATTACAACGAAAGTGAAAAAGAAAAAGAACAAACGAGAGGATTTATAGATTTATCGCTCTCTTTTACAATATGAACGTGGGATCTATGTGGCGATGAGATCTAACTAGTAGTTCTTTTTGATGATCTGACGTTGATAGTCTTCTTAGTCTTGATGAAGAAGATGCCGGTCGACTTGGAATGTTCTTCTCTAGTCTTGATTCGTTCAAGGCTCTCACGCGTAACTCGAACTTCATAAAACTTCCAAAAAGATCCCCTAAGGCTTCCTTAAGAGGGTACTTATAGCCTTAGGTCCATATGAGAGTTTCTATCTAAATAGAATTTGTATTCATCAAGGATTCCAATCAAATATCTTAGTTTTGATTTAAATATCTTGATTTAGAGTTCTGATCGGACTTAATTTGGGTATTTGGATCAGCCCAAATCTTAATCTCAATCAATTTATGATTATGGTTATCTGCTCACGCAGAGCTAATCGCATCAAAACGCGGAGCTAAGAGACCAGAACGCGGAGCTATTGATTAGCTCCGTATTTTACTCATACGCGGGGCTAAAATAACCAGGCGCGGAGCTACAGAGTTAGCTCCGCATTCTGTTGTGGAAAACTTCATTTTACTTAGAAATTTTCATTGCCAATATGGACGCGGAGCTAAGACTTTAGCTTCGCATTTCGCCTATTCACGTGAAGTTAAACTTATGCTGATGCGAAGCTTATTTAATAGCTTCGCGTCCAACAGGCCGCAGAGCTATTTTTCTTATCTTTTGAAATTTTTTCTTCCAACAGAACCCCCTCCAAAGTTTTTAAAATTGTTATGATTGGTAATTTTTGAAATACTTTGGATCTTTAAATTAGTGAGTAGACGACTAACTCGAAATTAGTCCTCTTTATCTTCCTCACGCTTTCAAGAAATTCTCAAGCTCCAGAGACCCAAAGAACTTTACTTCTTGAGTTCTTTGACGACTTCTTCGCCCAATTCTCCAGTTTTCCAGACTAATGGCGCCCAAGAGGAAATCTCGTCTCGTGAGTTAGCCGAGCTCCAAACTAGCCAAGAAGTAATTTGAGCGAATTTAGGGAAGGCTGATTTAGAGATAGAGGGAAATCAGAAGGCGATTCTTTGAGCTCGAGGCCTCCCCAACCGGGTGCTTTTTGGTAACCCTATCAGGAAGGAGTCTAGTCACGCACTTGATAGGCCTCATGTGCGCCAAACTTTCCAGTCGCGACTCCGTTATAATCTCGAGTTAGCTCCCATTCTAACTTGCGACGGGCTGACAATCTTTGTGGATATACCAGAGGGTAGCTGCGTTCCATATCGGGCAGGAACATCAGCAGATCGCCAGTCTGGTTGAGCCATTTGCTCTCTTCTTTGAACAAGATTTCGTCTGAGTGCTGCATCGTGTCCCCAAACAGAAAAGTTGGCTTCTCCAAAACTTCCCGGTTCATCGCTTCAAAAGGAGCATTCGTGATGATCTCCTTTGCGGTGGCAGGGCTGTATCTTAACAGATTTTTCCTGTGTTCCCTAAGGCCTGGCTTGAAGGCAGGGAGATCAGTTGTGAAACGGAATTGGGTTGCTAGGTTTGCACCCCTAGCAAACCCAAAATGATGCCTATGAGAGAGAGGATCCACTGAATAGCCAACTGCAAAAAGAAGAATCAGAGCTAGAAAAGATTCTAGAGAAAAAAATTGAAATATTTCTAAGTATGGAAATGCGGAGCTAAAGATAGCTTCACGCGAAGTTAATTAGTAACTTCGCATAAAATCAAAATGCGAGGCTAAAAAACTAAAACGCAAAGCTAAATCTATAATTTCGCATGGTAAGCACAGCAGTTAGAGATAACCTTGCGTAATAAGTATTTGACGTGAAGCTGCGTAGAAGAAGACCAGAGGTCTCTTCTTCTCCAAGTCATTTGATCGGAGTACGACGATGATTTCGCCGGTGATGATAGTGATTGATCGGTTAAAATCAAGCCAAATCCCTCAAAATGTCCTCTAAAAGGTTCAAAAATGGAGATTCTTACCTCCGATCAGCGCGGCGTAGACTGGGCCACCGCTGCGGCCACTACCGCAGCCGCTACCGCCGCTGCTCGTGTCGGCCGGCGATGGAGAGGAGGCGCACGAAGTTATGGCCTTCTTGGGTGCCATTGATCTCGAAATCTTGAAGAAAATCGAAGAAAATGGGCGAAATCTGGTCGGTTGCAAGAGTTTTGGGTCGCCTGAGAGTTCTTAAGTTCTTGAAAATCTCTGAAAGAGTGAAGAAGAAAAAAAGAAGACTCTATTTAAATGAAAAAACCCGCTCCTTGGTGTTCGGCGCGAAGATCGAAATAGTTAAATGCAAAACGCGAGGCTATTAGCTTCGCGTGGTGAAGTGCAAATACGAAGATAAAGCATTGGCTAACTTTTCGTTCAAGTGCACTAAACCAATGATCCAAAGTATTTCAAAATTTGCTAACTTATAAGCCATTTTGAAAACTTTAGATGGGGTTTTGTTGGTGGTGAAAATTTCCAAAATTAGTGAAAAAGGAAAATTTTCATACATAACGCGGAGATAACTCCGTAGCTCCGCCTCTGGCCATAAAATAGCCCTGCGTTGAGTAAAATGCAGAGCTAAATCTATAGCTCCGCGTTCTAAGTGATTAACTCCGCCTGAGCAATCAGAATCTTAAATTGTTTGAGATTGAGATTTGGGATTATCCAATATCCGAATTGAATCCAATCATAATTCAAATTCAAGAGATTTAAATCAAAACTAAGATACTTGATTAGAATCTTTGATAAATATAAACACTTTTCAATTCTATTTAATTGGAAACTCTTATATCAAGCAAAACCTATAAATACCCTCTTGAGCTTGCCTTTGGGCATCTTTTTTTTATCAGTTTTTAGAGTTCAATTTATGCGTAAGAGCCTTGAATCCATCAAGACTAGAGAAAGAGACCTAGGGTCGGTCATCATCTTCCTCGAGTAGAAGATTTCCACGTTAGATTGTCAAAAAGTACTACTAGATAGAACTCATCGCCACATTAGAACCCACGTTTTATTGTAAAAGAGAGCGATAAATTATAAATCCTCAAGTTTGTTTTTCTTTTGTTCATCTTTCATTGTAATCAAGTTATTCAATGGAAGGAAGTAAGATTTTTGTAGAGAACAGCGAAGGTTTAGGCCATTTTGGAAACTAACCAGGTCAAATTGAAGGAATCTTCCGAAAGAAGAGAAGAGTTGATCTTGCGATAAGGACAACTTAAGCAAAAATGAATAGTGAGAACTCGGGCGATAGAAGAATTCTGACAACAACTCTCCCAATGGCTTGCTATTCATGAAGATGATTTGTGTCGCTAGGCTCTACATTCTATGGAAGAGACTCGATGTTAAGTTATTAATCAGACGGTGAATAAGTTGAAACTTTCGAGTAGTTTATCACATACTTTTATCCCCAGTACGATAGGGTTGGCGAGAAATTTGATCTCCCCTTCCCTCTATCTTAGCGGCTATGGGTTTTTTGTGACAAATTTGTCATTAAGTTTTTAGCAAACCCTCAGTTATAAACAGATTTGGCGTATTTTTACCAATCGCCATTTGCATTGGGTTAGCCATACTATTCCCCTTAGCATGGGGAGTTGTCGAGAGTTTTGTTTGGGCTTGCCAAACGTTCCCTCTTCTCTTTGCCTTTTTTGGCTTCGGGTAATTGTTCTCATACTTTATTCAATAGTAGTAATATATATACTTTTTTTCTTTCTTTCTTTTTTCCCTTTTTTGTTGTTTTTTTTTTGAATTTTTTTATTTATAGCACTCCATTTGTCATTCCAATGGCTAGCAAGAGCAGCAGAAGTAACATGATACTTATCATCGTCAACGTCTTCGACGCCCCCGACCCAAGCCGACTGTCAACCAATGAGGGCGATTCGGTCGTAGCTGTAGTTCGGAGCGTACCCAAGAAGTAAGTTTGCAAGTGCAGGTTGCTTGTCCTTAGTGTCGATCGAGTATTTTCCTTGGTTTTTATTAAAATAGCTGAGCAAGTCGATTGTTCGCCTTTCAGCAAGTCTAAGTGTACCCCCCATGATTGCTCTTTTTTTGGTAGAAACTGGAAAGAGTCCTTTATGCTTCATTTTATGGGGATCATGGTTGATTAACATCGGGTTTCCTGCTGGTACAGGGATCACTCTGGCAGGGAACTCATTGGTTCTTACGAGCAGAGTTGTCATATTCACGAAAACCTTTTTCTATTCTTCTTTAAGCTAGAGGACACTGACTTCTCTCAATGCTTTGGATTAGACTCTTGTGAGGGTAGCAATTCTTGGTTGGATGCCCAATATTTTGGTGGAACAGGCAATAATTAGGGTCGTTGGTCTTTCTTGCTTCCTCTATCTTTCGGTTCTCTGAAAATTTCAATATCCCATTTTTATTGAGAAGGTGAAACAGAGTGCCAATTTGCTCTGTCTTGAATGAATACGTCCCGTCAAGTCAGGGCTTGTTTGGGCTCGTGCCTCTTGGATTTTGGGGTCTCGGATTAGGATTTACATCTGACGCCATTACAACCTTCCCTTTATTTTTAGAATTCTATGGATTACATGACCGTTGCTAGTTGATCTCAATGACGAGCATATCCACGACCGATCTAATTTTTTTCACATCGGATTGCACCACGATCTCTTGTTCAGTAAAAGAGATATCTTCGACTATGGTCGCCAGTTTGTTCTATGCAAAAAATTTGCTTTTTTCCATTGATTACAATTATTACAATGAAAGAAAAATAATAGAAAAATAAACGAGAGGATTTATATCTTATCATTCTCTTTTATAATAAAAGTGGGTTCTAATGTGGCGATGGGATCTACCTAGTAGAACCTGTTGATAATTCGACGTGAAGATCTTCTCTTTAAAGATGATGATGACCGGCCCTACCTCTCTCTCTCTCTGCTGATCTTAATGAATTTAAGGCTCTCGTGCATAACTTGAACTCCAAATGATCCCCAAAGTTTCAAAGAGACTATTTATAAACTTTAGTTAGTTATGAAAGTTTCTTTAGGGATAGAAATAGAAGTTTTTTGTATTTATTAAGGATTCTTATCAAATATTTGATTTTGACTTAAATCTCTTGATTTTGGATTATGATTGGACTCGATTCGGGTATTAGATAATACCAAATCTCAATCACAATCAATTTAGGATTTTGAAAATTTGCTCATGTGAAGTTAAATACTTTGGACGCGGAGTTAAAACTCTAGCTTCGCGTTTCGCCTATTCACGCGAAGTTAAAATTCTGCTGACGCGAAGCTTATTTAATAGCTTTGTGTCCAACCAGCCGCAGAGCTATTTTTCTTATCTTTTGAATTTTTCTCCTCCAAAAGAATTGATTAAATATCATAAATATCTTCCTAATTAGATACAAGTAATTAAGTTAGTCAACAACCACTTTAACGTGCTAAATAAGAAAATTAAGACTTTTTCAGTTTGGAAGCAAGAAATAATATATATGGTACGTATTTAGAAATACATTCTAAATTTGATTTGACCAGATAAAAAATAACACAAATAAAATTGAAAATATAATTAAGACAAATTATGGGAAATAAAAAAGGTAGTGTAGTTTATAATTATTCCCATGAATCTATAAAATAACCATAGTTATTTTTTTGATAGAGTAATCTATGACTAATTATAAAATATTTTAATTAATATTATTTTATTAGAGTCTTAACATATTCCTACACGAATGTTGTCGGCATTCCGCTATCCAACCGAAAGTGTCGGAACTAAGTACCACATAGAACTATGGATGTGTTTGAGTATTTGGGTCTTTGGAAGTAGTAGAAGTAAAGAACAAAATTTGAGGTTTACTTCCAAAAATAAAAATTAGAAGCATCACATTTCAAATACATCTAATGTTTTTTTTTTTTTTTTTGGAAGAAGGAATAGATGGAAGAGAAATAAAATATTATTTCCTGGAAAAAGAAAAAAGAAAAATGAGAGTAAAATACAAGATAATTAAATATTAATACTTTTTACTTCTAACTCTTTTCCATCAAAAATCCATGTGAAGTAAATTTGAGAACTTGAAATATCACATAGGATCTAGCTCATCATTGTATAAGGTAACTTTCTTTAGTTTTTGCCCAAACTAACACATGAAGTACAAGAAATGGTCTTACTTTCATTACTTCCTTTCTACTTTCATGCAAACAAGCATACCATAAGGACCACCTCTTGAATTTATGGAAGACACCTCTAGAATTTATGGGAACTATACAGCAATTTATGATCTTGCTTCATATATATCATGCTCAACTAATGGTACAATTTCCTGCTGAAAATCTATGCTCTTAATTCATCTCCGGCATTGAGCGAAAAATTTGGGCTATAATAATACTTCAACTTAGGGTGTGTTTGGATATTTAGAATTAGTAAAAGAAAGATAAAAATATTAGAAATAATTTTTAAAAATAAAGAGTTCGAAGTGGTCATATTTCCAATCTTTCTAGTATTTGTTTCTTAAGTTGATTCTACAAGGGTTAAGATCAATATGAAATTTTACTTATATCCTTAAGGCCCAGAAAATGGGCCTTGTAGGCTGAGCCCATGATGAAAGACCACCCAGCCTATATACAGTAATTCTAGCCGTTGATGCGGAATCAAAGGGAGGAGAGTCGGACGATCTGTAATTGAGGGGAACTTCTATTCATGCAGACCACTTTGCTAATTACACCCATCTTTCTTTCACCTATTTATTCAAAAGGCTATTTTTTTTTTTTTTTTCAATTCTAACTCTCCCACACTCTCTTTTTTTCTATCTCATTTCATTATTGTCGGATATTATTATTTAACCCAAATAAAACTTGGTCGGAAATCGGTATTCTATTAGGTCGGGTATTCTCTCTTCTTTTCCATTCCATTTCATCATAGTCGAATATTAATATCCGATCGGTATTTAATTAAGCCGGCTATTGATGCCGGCAAGTGAACTATGAAAGGACAGCTTAGTCCAAAAATAATGAAGAATTTGTAATTTTTTTGAAGTTCCAAAAATAATATGACCTTGGTCATTATAAAAATCCTAATTTTCTCTCTTTTTTATCTTCTTAAATCTTTCTTCTTCTTTCTCTAAAGGTTGATTGGCCATCATTCTAACTACAAACTACAAAGCCATCAGAATCCTAGAGTTCGGAAATGAACTATAACAAATTCTGATAATCTGAGGATCGCCCAATACATAGGGATGAGAATGGATAGGTCGACGGGTCAAATTTTGGCCGGCGTTATTCAAAATTTTAAGTTAAAGAAAATAAATTTTTCATTTTTAATTCACTGGAATGTGATAAAATCTTAAATTCATTCTCTTCTTGGTCATTCAGTTAATTCTAATGTCAAATTCTTTTCCTTTCAGAAATAATTATATATTCTCTTTTATAGGAGTTATTCCAAAGATATAAAAAAGTGAAAACTGAAAAGTGGATTGGTGGGGCTCAAATAGAATTACCGAAAATGTTAATGGATCGATTTGAAAATATAGTAAATACACATCCATCCTTCAAAGTTTCTAAATATCTACTTTTTAATTTTGCATATTTTACTTTTAAAATGTATATCTAAAATTGTCATCGGAGATTGAGTATTTTTTTTATTTTTAAATCAGTTACTTAATCCTTTTGCTATTTGGGGCTTTCTATTTAGAGGGTTGAACATCAGTCATCCTACAATATATTAAAGGTTTAATAAAAATAGAGGATGATTGCGTCCTGCACTTTAAATGTAAGGAAATTTAGATCTCAGCTCACAGACAGAAACAAAAATTTTCATGGCAGAATATATCCTTGCACCAAAAATAGTTGACAAGCCCAATTAACTCGCCTAACATAACAAACAAGTTAGAAATTGATAGATATCTACTTTGTATAACTCATGCATCATATTAATGGGCTGATTTAATGGGTTGATGGTATCTTTCATTCATCACAAAAAACCAAAAGTAATTCATAGAGACATTGCTTAATTACTGATAAAATTGAACGCAGAAAGTTTTAGGATAGACATGGATAAAATATTAGCTAGAAACTCATCATCAAAGCTCCGATGACTATCAAATTGTTGCCTTCCTCTTCACTAGCTCCGTGATCAAATTGCCCGTATCATTGTAAGACGATCCATCTTTCTCCACCGCTCTCCTCGCCAACTCTCCGAGCTCCCTCGCCCTCCGCCTCCTCCCCTCGGCCTCCTCCCCATCGCACATCAACTCCCTGATCGCTGTCTCAATCTTCGCTGCCTCCAATAACTTCCTCTCCTCAGGCCTCGTCGCGTGTACATCCGATCCAACCGCAACACCAATCTTCAGCACGTCTACGATCAGCCTCTCGTTGTGGAATTGGTCGGCAAACAACGGCCAAGTGATCAAAGGCAAGCCCGCACTGATCCCCTCCAAGCTCGAATTCCACCCGCAATGTGTCAAGTAACCTCCAACCGAACTATGGTGCAGTATCAGTATCTGCGGTGCCCATCCTCTTATCACCAAACTTCGTTCTTTGGTTCTCTCCTCGAACCCTTCGGGCATCCATTCGTCGCCGTCCTCCCTCACTACCCAAACAAACGGATGGTTCGACGCCTCGAGTCCCAGGGCTATCTCCCGGAGCTGGACTGTCATCATATTGGCCATGCTCCCGAAACAAATGTAGACGACCGAACGGGGCTGTTTGCCGTCGAGCCACTCCAAGCAAGCTTCGTGGTCGATGGATGCCTTGTTCCCTCTTTCTGCCTTGTCGGATACGTTCTTGTTGCAGACGGACAGTGGCCCTACGCACCAGGCTCTTTGTCCGATCACGTTCCGATAATAGTCTGCGTATTTGGGCTCCAACTCGTAGAAGGTGTTCGTGACCATGCCATAGTTCTTTGATTCGGTCTCTTGAATATGCTGAAATAGCTCCATCATCACACGCTCTACTTTTCGAAAATCCATCATCATAGAACGTCGGAGCTCGATGCGATGTGGGAGGCCGGGGAGGACGAAGGACTCCTCATCCAACGGCGGGCTCTCGAGGATCTTCTGTTGCTTGAAGCTATGAAAGGCGCACTGGGAGAAGAAACTTGACCCGTGAAATAGAAGCCTTGGTATGCCGTGCTCCTCGGTTACGTCGGCCGTCCAGGGGACGAATATGTCGCTCACAACGCAGTCCGGGACAAGGCGACTGAGGGCGTCCGCGAACGGCTCACGAAGACACTTTAGAACGGAAAAGAGTAGATAGTGCATGTCTTCGGTGAGCGAGGAGAAGTTCTCGCAGCCCTCCGGTAGGCCGTCCGCAGAGGGGAACGGAATGAAAGAGAGCTGGATAGGGTGCTCGAGCCCGGACTCGTTGGCGGAGTCAACGGACGGTTGGACGAGAGGAGCGTTGCCGGGGGTAGTGAGGATGGTGGCCTTCACGCCGCGGGCCGCAAAGAGCTTGGCCATGTCGACCATGGGAATCATGTGGCCCGGGGCCATCACGGGGAAGAAGAGGATGTGGAGCGTTGTGGCTTCGGACCCCATTACCTTGGTTCCAATGTGACCACACCTCTCCAATTTATAAAAGGTTCTGAATTCGAATTTTGATAGAGACTCAATTTGAATAATGTAGCTAAAATGTGTGTGTGAGTTTAATTATAAAAAAAAAAAAACTTCATTTATACATAGAATATACACATAGAGGGATGATAATCAACTGGGAAATTCGGACGCACACCAATTTACTCTTTATGCACACCAATCTACTCTTCTTCCTCTCCTCTCTCTATAAAAAAATTTTTTTTTAGTATTTTTTAAATCTTCAAAATAAACACGCATCCTACAAACTCATTCATTTTTTACTCTCTAAAATTTTCACTTTTGCATTTCTCAAAAATTAGGAAGAACTCTAAAGTTTTAGGATTAGAGTTTTTTTTAAAGAAAATAGACAAATCCAACGCTACATAATCAAAAGCGTTGGGTAATAGAAGGAGGGCGACGGACATCGGGTTCGACAGACATCTGGAGCGATGGAATTGGTGGCTAATAGAAAGCGGAGAAGAGAGAAAGGGAATCAGAAATTGAGGTCCTGTCCGAGAGAAAGGACAGAGATAGAGGGTTAGAGTTGGAAATTTTTTTGGAATATCTTGAGTAAATCAGGGCTGATTTAAAATTACAGGGGGCATAGAGAGTAATGTGTGTGCGTCAATTAGCGTGCTTGTATAGAATTTCTCGAATGAGATTCTTAGTTTGTCCTATCCAAACTTTTAAATTAGGAAAATAATATTTGTCCTTTAAATTCAAAACTCATCTCTAAATTAATAATATACGCACGTACCTTATCGTTAGCTTAAGGGATAGAGAGTTGTCATTGTCTGAGGCCGTCATTGCTAACGCAAGGGTTTGTCTGTTGTTTGGTAACTCCTGTGCAGAGATTTTAGCGCTCTGCATGTGCTCTGCCAGTGAATCATTGGTGCCTAGTTTGTTACTTATTGGGCTCAAGCCTGTAAAATACTAAAAATGAGATGACTCTCTTTTGGGAGGATGCAGGAGCATCTTTTTTATGTGAGCATATATGCTGAAGCATCTTTCACAGGATTCAATTGATGATTGATCAATGAGGGAGTTTGTGGTAACTCAAATACCCTAATGTGTTACTTATAGCGTAATCATTATAAAAAAAAAAATAGAGTTAATTGCTGTGTAACTTATTATCTTTATATTCAAAATTATCGGTTTAGTTCCTAAACTTCTGACGGTGTTAGTTTACAGTTTGTTATTCTGACCTCATCGAGATAAGGTTCATCATCTGCTTATGGGAAATCTACTTTGATAAATTTCAGGATAAACTAGATATGTAGGGTAGGTAAACTGGAGCTGTTGGCTCGGCTGATGTTGGTTTGGATGCACTTCCTCTTTTGCTTCGGTACTGTTACAATCGAGCTCGGACTGTGACTCTCAGATGGAAGGAGAATCCCTTCACTCGACTTCTTTGTCACATTTATCGTTCCAGTTTGTTATTCTGACCCTTTTTTAAATTGAATTGCATATTTTTTTTATGAAAACCTCCAATTATTCTGTTCTTCCTTACTTTAAACACTCACCCTAAGTGAGAGAAAAGAGTGTATTTTGATGTTTTCATAAAAAATATATATAATTCAATTTAAACAGGGAGGAGCATAGGGAGGGATAATAAACGGTTGACTAATATCGTTAGAAATCGAGGGATTAAATTGAGAATTTTGAACATAAAGAATAATAAGTTATACTATCCCTATAGTATATAGGATCTTACTGTAGTTAACCCAAAAAAATAATACATGAATTAGTTTGTCCCTTCACAAGTATTTATCAGAGATAAAATGAAAAAAAAAATGTTTATCAGCCTGATAATCATCAACGTTTTTTTTAATCCCCAAACGTTCTATTAATTAGATGTTAATGAAACACGCTACATATGTAGGTTAGAAAATCATTGGTGCTTCAAGAAAATGGTAATTTTTACACTTTCATCTCACTTTTATCAAGCGAAACATCCATAAAATAGACTTACTACTGACAGAAAACTTTAATTTAGAACTTTAGAGTTTCTTATATTTTCCTATTGCCATTAAAAGAAAATTAAAAAAAGAAAAAGAAAACAAGAGAATAATTGTGGACATTGGACTACAAAGTGAAGGTTACTTGTTTTGTGGTGAGAAAATGACTTGAGAGAGAATTTCCCTAGCTTTCATTGTCCAAACATACATCATGGCCTTTGTGGTTAGTATTGGTCTCCAGAGATTTCATTAAGGATATATTTGGTTTAATAGGGAACAAGAAAAAGAAAAAAAAAATAAATATAAAAAAAAGGAAGTGAAAAGAAAATAAATGGAAAAGAAAATATAATTCTCTTTGTTGTTTGGTTCAAATGGAAACTAAAATGAAAATATAAAAAAATAATAAAATTAAAAAAATTTTGGATTTTTTTTTTATTCCAAACTCCCTCCACTCTCCTTCAATAATCTCAGGGAGTAATACCACCAAATAATATTTTCTATCACTTTTTCTAGAATAGATGAAAGAAAGATGAATAGAAAATTTTGAGTCATATTTTCTCTTGATTTTCTCCTAATTTATTTTCTTTAAATTTAGAATATTTTTTCTTTCTTATTTCCCATTTTTTTACCTTCATTTTTCCTCGGTCCAAATAGAGCCTAAGGGACTGATTGCTTCATGGAAGTTGAAAAATGGAAAGTCCTGGATTGGTCACCCAATTCAATTCTTCTCCTTCAAATTTCTTCTGATTAGTCAAAAAATAGAGGATTAGTAGACCACTTTCGAGCTTTTATTTTAGAAACCCTCTAATTGGTCGACCAACTTTTGGATTGGTCAACCAATCCAAAGCTCTAATTTTAAAAAATTCAATTATCAACCAACTACATGAATTGGTCGACTAACACTTTTTCAAGTTTCCATGATTAAAAAAATATCAATACAAATTAATCATAACGATATTTTGTATAATTTTTCATTTATTCTCTTTTAATGCTTATTTAATATGAATATTTTTGGATGCTGATTCTTACAATTAAAATTTATTTCACAAAATAATCTAAATAAACCCCTAGTTCCAACTCTCTGAAAACTAATGGACACTTGAACTAGTTACAACCCCTAAAGAAACAACATAAAATAAAATATCAATGAATTTCCTACTATTCGAAATCAAAATATGCAATATAAATATAAGAATAAAACATTAAAATTTTAAAAATTACCTGATTGGAAATAGTCCCAACAATAGATTTTTTTTACTAGAGAGTTACTACGAAGGAGAGAAAGGGATGAGAGAGATAAACGAGGGAACTCGCAGGAGAGGGTGAATTTATCTCTCTCGTGTGAAAAAAAGAAAAAGGAAAAAAAAAGCACTCTTACTTTCAGCTGGACTACTTTCCATGATTCAATCCACATAAATTAAAGAGTGAAAAATTTTCTCTCTCTACTTTCCAAATCACTTTCTAACTTACTTTCAATGAACCAATCAATTCACTTTCAAAGAACCATCGACCCCTAAAAGTTCCAAACACTGGGAAAGAGCCCTTCCACGTAAACAGTAGAGAGGCTATGAGTCATAATTATTTGAAAGAAGGTAGTCAATATGGAAAATCTAAGGAAAAAAATGATGTGTATATATGTGTGTGTATATATTAAAATGATTGTAAATTTGTTCCTTATCCCTTCTTTGACTTACGAAGGATTTTGTTGTTCGAACGGAACGAGTGAGAGGGTGTTTAGTTGGTCATCTAAAATATATATAAAAAAGTCAAATTCAGATAGACCTATCCAAACGAGTTGGCGCTATATATGCCCGAGCTCGGAGGCAGCGGGCCGAGAGTGTCTTCGTAGCTCCAAGCAAAGATGTCGATATTGTTGGCAGTGAAAATTTCTAAGTAAATAGGATTTTCCACAACAGAACACGGAGCTAACTCAATAGCTCCAAGTCTGGTTAGTTTTAGCCTCGCGTTTGAGTAAAACGCGGAGATGATCAATAGCTCCGCGTTAGCTCCGCATTCTGGTTATTTAGCGCCGCGTTTTGATGCGATTAAAGCTCCGCGTGAGCAGATAACCAGAATATCAAATTGATTGAGATTATGATTTGGGCTTATCCAAATACCCAAATTGAGTCCAATCAGAACTCTAAATCAAGAGATTTAAATCAAAACTAAGATATTTGATTGGAATCCTTGATGAATACAAATTCTATTTAGATAGAAACCCTTGCATTAACCTGGAGCTATAAATACCTTCTTGGTGAAACCCTAGGGGTCTTCTTTTGGATCCTTTGGCAATTCAAGTATGCGAGAGAGCCATGAAGTCAGGGATCTTCCTTTTTCCTTTTGGCTGGTATTCTTCTTCTTCCTTTCGGTATCTTAGAGAATTCAAGTTACGCACATAACCTTGAGTTCGGGAAAGACCAGAGAAGATCGTCTACAGTCTGCCGTTATCTTCAAGAGAGAAGAGTTCGACGTTCGATCGTCCAAAGGGGCTGCTTGACAGATCCCATCGCCACAGATCCCACACGATATATTGTAAAAGAGAGCGATTGAAGTATAAAATCCCCTCGTTTGTTCTCTTTTTCATCTTGTTCACTTTCATTGTAATCTAAGTTGTATTCAATGGAAGGAAATAAAGAAACTTCTGCGGCGAACAAACTGGCAACCACAGTGGGAGCCATCTCTTTCACTGATGAAGAGATTGTGGCGCAATCGGACGTCGACATGATCGGATCTGAAGTAGACACGCTGGTCGTTGAAATCGACCAGCAGAAGTACGAGGAGTTCCTCTCCTTTGGATCAGGTGACTTGGACGAGCACGACACTATCGTCGCATGCGCTCCAATACCTGAGCAACGGGTAAAAAGGTATCCACTGAGAGACAGAGATCCTTGGAGACTGTGGCTATAGAGCCGACACTCGGACAGGAAATCCTAGCAGAGGTTGAGCTTCCTGCCGCCGAAGAAGACCTGGGAACTGGATTGACCAGAACCCAACTCTGAAACAGGAACCAGAGAGCGAGGCATAAAGCCCTCAAAGCCCGCCTTAGACGCGAGGCTAATGGACGCGAGGCTATGGTCCCTCGCAAACTAGCTCGTATTAATCGCGAGACCAGTCACTATCATGTTAAACGCGAAGTTACAACTTGCCTTAAAAGTAAGGAAAAGCCAGCGTGTGATATTCCACGCGAGGCTACTATTGAGCTTAGCGAGAGACGTGAAGCCAGTAAGATTTGCGCTAGTCGCAAAATATCTGACACTCGAGAGGATCGCGAGTATAAAAATTCTTTAAAGCCAGCGTGTGACACGCGAGGCTACTGCCGAGCTTAGCGAGAGATGCGAAGCCAGCAAGATTTGCGCTAGTCGCAAAATATCTGACACTCGCAAGGAACGCGAGTATAAAAATTCTTTAAAGCCAGCATGTGATTTTCCACGCAGGGTTGATACTAAGCCAAGCGAGAAACGCGAGGCTAGTAGTGTTGGCGGTGAAAATTTCTAAGTAAAATAGGATTTTCCACAACAGAACGTGGAGATAATCTATAACTCCGCGTTTGGCTATTTTTAGCCTCGCGTTGAGTAAAACGCGGAGATGATCAGTAGCTCCGCGTTAGCTCCGCATTCTGGTTATTTAGTGCCGCATTTTGATGCGATTAAAGCTCCGCGTGAGCAGATAACCAGAATCTTAAGTTGATTAAGATTATGATTTGGACTTATCTAAATACCTAAATCAAGTCCAATCAGAATTCTAAATCAAGAGATTTAAATCAATATTAAATATTTGATTGGAATCCTTGATGAGAGCAAATTCTATTTAGATAGAAACTCTCAAATCTTCCTGGGGCTATAAATACCTTCTCGGTGAAACCCTAGGGGTCTTCTTTTTGGGCGTATGAAGTCTTCTTTTGATCCTTTGGCAATTCAAGTACGCGAGAGAGCCTTGAAGCCTTTGGTGATCAACTTCTTTTCGGCATCTTAGAGAATTCAAGTTACGCACAGAGCCTTGAATTCGAAAAAGAGAAGAAAAGATCATCTACAGTCGGCTGATATCTTCAAGAGAGAAGAGTTCGACGTTCGATCGTCCAAAGGAACTACTATAAATCCTATCACCACAGATCCCACACAAATTATTGTAAAAGAGAGAGATTGAATTATAAAATCCTCTCGTTTGTTCTCTTTATATCTTGTTCACTTTCATTGTAATCTAAGCTGTATTCGATGGAAGGAAGCAAAGAAACTTTTGCGGCGAACAAATTGGCGACCACGGTGGGAGCCATCTCTTTCTCTGATGAAGAGATTGTGGCGCAATCGGACGTCGACATGATCGGATCCGAAGTAGACACACTGGTCGTTGAAATCGACTAACAGAAGTACGAGAAGTTCCTCTCCTTTGGATCAGGTGACTTAGATGAGACACGACACTATCGTCGCATGTACTCCAATACCCGAGCAACGGGTAGAAAGGTATCCACCAAGATACCGGGATCCTTGGAGACTGCGGCTATAGGGCCGGAGTTCGCACAAGAAATCCTAGCAGAGGATGAGCTTCCGACTGCCGAAGAAGACCTGGGGACTGGATTGACCAGAACCCAACTCCGAAATAGGAATCGGAGAGCGAGGCGTAAAGTCCTCAAAGCCCGCTTTAGACGCGGAGCTAACAACAGAGGACGCGAGGCTATGGTCCCTCGCAAACTGGCTCGCGCTAATCGCGAGACCAGTCACTATCGCGTTAAACGCGAAGTTACAACTTGCCTTAAAAGCAAGGAAAAGCCAGCGTGTGATATTCTGCGCGAGGCTACTGCTGAGCTTAGCGAGAGATGCGAAGCTAGCAAAATTTGCGCTAGTCGCAAACTATCTGACACTCGCGAGAGACGCGAGTATAAAAATTCTTTAAAGCTAGCGTGTGATTTTCCACGCGGGGCTGATAGTAAGCCAAGCGAGAAGCGCGAGGCTACTTGCGAGAAACGCAAGACTTCTGACACTCGCGAGAAACGCGAGTATAAAAATTCTTTAAAGCCAGCGTATGATTCTCTACTCGAGGCTGATACTGAGCCAAGTAAGAAACGCGAGGCCGGTAATACTTGCGAGAGACGCAAGATGTCTAATACTCGTGAGGAACGCGAAGATGATTGGCAAATTATTGTCAGTCGTAAAAATCGCGCGAAACGCGAAGTTATGACTTGTGATAACCACAAAAGTAAGCCAGCGTATAGGAATTTTATTCCACGCGAGGCTAAGATTACAGAAGAGAAACTTCTGAAAACACGTCAAGCCAGCGTAAAACGCGAGGCTAGCGTAGATAAATGCGGAGCTACTATTCAGGCTCGCAATACTAAACCCGGAGCTACTCTTCAGGCCCGCAATACAAAACGCGGAGCTATTTCTGAACTTCGCGACTACGGAATCAGAGCTAATCCTCGCATCAGTAGATCAGAACTGGGCATCAGTAGTCCTAAGAAGCTTCAGTGGGTTCCTAGACTCTCTCAAAAGTTGAATGGGTCCCACGACTCCATGGCTGAAGGCGTTGATCTCAGGGAGTATTTGTCCAAGAAGAGGGGCATAGACCAACTTCAAGCTGAACCTGTCTGTCATTGCCAGCAGCTTATGACGGTAGTATCTGCCGTGATGGACAACTGCGGCTGCAGCAAGAGCAGGGTATCTGTGTTTGATCGATTAACTGAGTCAGATAAGAACCCTACTAAGAAACCAAAGACTGCTTCCCTAAGACAATG
This sequence comes from Dracaena cambodiana, assembly GCA_036321105.1. NCBI lineage: Eukaryota > Viridiplantae > Streptophyta > Magnoliopsida > Asparagales > Asparagaceae > Dracaena > Dracaena cambodiana. Next base: position 2,464,422 of record JAYEPQ010000006.1, on the reverse strand, counting down.
GAGAGCTGTAACCTCCAACATGGTGGGAAAAGGGAAGAAGATTGTAGAGACGGATGATGATTTGGAATCGAGTGATGAAGAACCTCCTCATATCACTCGGCTTAAATCAGGAGCCATCCCGCCTCGAAATTATAAGAGGTTTGCAAGGGGTTCTTACGACGAGGACAGTGATAATTCAGCTATAGCCTCGCATCTTTCCTCCGCGTCGTCTTGACTACATAAATCAGCATCGCACATGGCAGACAAATCTGATGATATCAATCAGAGATTTGAAGCTCAAGAAAGAATAATTCGCGAGCAGCAAAAGACGATCGAAGACCTTAAAGTCATGCTATCGAGATTTGTTGAGGATAATGCCAAAAAGGGCAAAGAAACTCTGAATGAAGAAGAACAAGAGGAGAAAGCCCACTCGATGCACGAGAACGAGGATAGATTCTGTTTTCATGATCCACATGGAGAGAAAATAGAAAAATTACAAAGTCAACTTGAAGCGCTGATGCGTAAAAAGGAGTTGAAAGAAGCAGGGGTTTCAAGACCGTATCCTCCTGAATGGGATATGGTAGCTTACCCACAGAAGTATAAGCCGCTCAAGTTAGAGCCGTATGATGGGAAGGGATCGCCCAGTCAGCATATATATTACTTTTTGTCCCAAGCGGGACATTTGATGGGTAATGACCCGATTATGACCAAAGTATTTGCAAGTACTTTGCGAGGGCCTGCCTTTACTTGGTTCATGCAGTTGCCCCCAGGTACTATTAATGCCTGGTTAGATGTAGAGAAATTATTTCACTCACGTTTCTTCAAGGATGATACCGAGATTACGGTTCATTCACTCCTTGCAACTAGAGAAGGGGAACAAGAAATAGTAAATGAATTCATAGAAAGGTTCCGGGAGAAGTCCGTACATTGCAAGCACGGAATGGTCCAGGAAACTCTTGTCGAGACTTGTCGACACAATCTTAAGACCAATGTGCTCCTAAAAATGGGGGTCGTAGAGTCTAAGACATGGAGGGATTTTCTCAAATAAGGAGAGTAAGCTGAGGACTTGATTCGACGAGTTGAAGAATCTCGTGGATCAAGAACTGCTGGGGGTAGTAAGTCATATACCCAAAATAGCAGCAATAAGAATAAAAGAAATGCGGTGATGGCATCAGAAGCTGCTCCTCAGAAGTCAAATCCTCCACCAAAGCCGAAGCCCCAAATTCAGCAGGGCTCAAGGCAAAATAGACCGCAGCAGGAGAGAAATTATACTTTCAAGGCGGAACAAACGCCTATCCTCTTTTAGTTGCTCCAAAAGAAGGGAATGTTAAAACTTCCGGAGAATAAGAAGTCAGAAGACACTGGTAAGACCAAAGATCCTAACTACTGTCTCTATCACCGAAATGTTGGGCACCCTACTAGGGATTGTTTTCCCCTTAAGAACATAATCCAAGCACTAATAGAAGTTGGGGTTCTGACGCTCAAGGAAGAGTAGAAGAAGGTCACTGCCAATATGGCAACCATAGTGGTTGGAACCCATGAGTTTCCCGCAGGAATAATCCCAATCCCAAAGGGTAAGATGGTCACAAAGAACCTTGATCCTCACAACAAAGCCCAAGAAGGACTTGTCCCTGTGACGACCCAAAAGGGGGAAGTTATGTGGGTTCATCCCAATTTGCTAGAGGATGAGCAGTGGACTACTGCAGCAGTTCAAAGGAAGAAGCAGACTGTTAATGTCATTTCCGCAAAAATAAAGGAAGAATATATAGCTTCGGGAGCCTTCACAGATTCTAAGAAGAGCCTGAAACTATGGCCACTCATCAAGATGGGGCAGGCCCTTCCGGTACTCGATCCGGGTAGACATATCTTAAGGACTACACTAGAGTAGATCCAAAAGACATCTATGCGGAACTTGCAAAGCCCGCAAAGCAGAAAGGATTTCGTTTCCAGAAGAATCCTATTAGAGATGAAGGAGACAAAGAATCTACCTTCAAATTTGACATAATTGCTCAGCTGGCCAACATTCCAGCACGAGTAACGCTTTATGAATTGTTGAGGTTATCAAAATCAACACGTGAAGCGTTAAGAGAGGCCTTGGCAGACTCTGAGTCATTTTTAGCTTAGATAGTCGAGCCGGCCAATCAAGAACAGGACTCTTGCCCCCGCTGTCACCAAGTGAAGAGGCAGGTCCCACAAATTGTCTTCTCCCCAGAAGATATGCAGGTGAGGAATATAAAGCATAACAGGCCTTTATATTTCACCGGATATGTCGGATCCACAAAGGTGGACCGAATTTAAATTGATCCGGGTTTTGCACTAAGTGTCGTGCCCAGAAGGTTGATGCAGCTGTTAGGGATCTCCCTCCATCGTCTGACACTAACCAATACGATGATATACGGGTTTAATACCAATAATAGCCGTCCCCTTGGAAAGATCCAGCTCCGATGTCAAATTGGGGATTTGAGGACGGAGGCTACATGCTACGTTATTGATGCAGATACCTCCTACAACATTTTATTGGGGCGGCCTTGGATCCACGCTCACATGATAGTCCCGTCGACTCTTCACCAATGCATGAAATATTGCAATGAGGAAGGAGAAGTCCGGACACTAATTGCTGATAAGCAACCATTCAAAGGGCTGGAGAATTACTCCACAGATACTGCACTTTATAAACCAGCCCATGAAGTCTCCAATAACGATCCTAGCGAACCTCCAAAGCCCGATGACAGTGGCAATGAAGCCGACACTGAGTACGAGCTTCCTGGAGAAGATGATAGGGGAGATTATGAAATCAACCCTCACTTAGATTTTAGTTTGAGTCTTGATAATATAGTGGATGTAATAGAGAGTGAATGGGTTATTAATGAAGATATAAAGTTAGTCTACGAGCAGGCTGTAGCTACTGAGTCTGAACCCTCTTGTACCTCCACTGAAGTGGATGGCCTGTCTAAACTTGAAGTTCTAGCGGCATACCATTTGCCCCTTAGGTCATCCCTCCTCTCTCAAATAAGGATAGCCGAGGAACAGGGATACTTCTTTGAAGTACCTCCTCGACAGAAGTCTCAAAGGCCAATTATGTTCGGTAGGGTAATTACCTCATCCCGGCGAAGACAAAGCAGTGAAAGTGATGAACAAACATCACCCCAATTTCACCTGTATGAACAGAAATCCCAACAAATCATGGAAAAGATGGGTTATAATTTTACCCAGAAATCGAGATTAAACTTTGAGAAAGGGCGACGGAATCTTATATCCTCATTCAGACCTAGAGGAAAGAGCCCTGATTATTATCAGAAGACTCGCAGGGGGCTGGACTATATATCTACTCCGCCCTCATCACCCTCCAGACAAGAAGAGAGTTCTTCGGCCAAGGAAGATACATCTTCACCCAATCATGACTCAGATCTAAGTACTGGCGCCTGGTTTCAGTCATTGACGGCCAATATGGTTTCAGCCGCACCAGAAAACGACGAGGAACCAATTGATATTCAGGATGATACCTGGGCTGGGATGTCCGCTTTGAACAGCGTGACCCCCCCACAGAAGACAAATTGATACAAGTCAACATGGGAACGGAAGAAAATCCGAAACCCATCTTCATAAGCGACACGCTAACTCAATTGGAAAAGGGTGGACTTATATCTCTTATTAAAGAGTATATAGACGTGTTCGCATGGAATTATGAAGACATACCTGGGCTTGACCCTCAAATTGCCACGCACCGGTTAAATATAAAAGAAGATGCCAAACCTGTTAAACAACAACAGAGGCGTTTTCGACCGGAATTGATGGAGGCAATAGTTGCTGAGGTCAACAAACTTATAAAATCGGGATTTATCCGTGAGGAACAGCATCCTGATTGGGTGGCTAACATAGTGCCGGTTCGTAAAAAGAACGGTAAAATCCGGATATGCATCGATTTTAGAGATTTGAACGCTGCATGTCCTAAAGATGAATTTCCACTTCCCATCACCGACGCGATGATCGACAATACTTGTGGTTACGAGAGGATGTCCTTCATGGATGGCTTCTCAGGATATAACCAGATCAAAATGCACCCAGATAATGAAAAGCATACAGCTTTCAGAACACTGCTGGGGATGTACTATTACACGGTAATGCCGTTCGGATTGAAGAACGCCGGCGCTACCTACCAACGTACTATGAGCACTATATTCAAAGAACATCTGCGCAAGACGGTAGAGTGCTACGTAGATGACTTGACGGTCAAAAGTAAAAATAAAGAGGACCATCTTCAGGACTTAAGAACGGTCTTTGATCTCATGAGGAAACATCATCTAAAGATGAACCCCACTAAGTCATTTATGAGGGTGTCGAGTGGAAAATTCCTTGGGTTCATAATAACTTCAAAAGGAATTTTCCTCGACCCTGAAAAGGTGAAAGCAATTAGCGAGATGCCGCCTCTCCACAATCTTAAGGAGTTAAGGGCGTTACAAGGAAATCTCGCCTATATTCGGCACTTCATTTACAACCTATCAGGGTGATGCCAGCTGTTCTCTCGACTTATGAAGAAGGGGGTTTCTTTTGTATGGGATGAGACATGTCAATATGCATTTGATGACCTAAAAGAAACCTCACCAAACCTCCTGTCCTTATGGCACCGGTCTCTGGACAGCCCTTCCTTATATATGTGAGGGCCATGGATGATGCTTTAGGGGCATTACTTGCTCAATATAATGAGCACGGCCATGAACATGCCCTCTATTACTTAAGCAGGACAATGATCGGAGCCGAATAGTGGTATACCCCAATTGAAAAGGAATGTTTAGCCCTAGTGTTCGCTATTCAGAAAATGCGACACCATCTTTCTGGGCAAACGATCCATGTCATATCACGGGTTAATCCTTTGAAAATTCTGATAACAAAACTGAGATCCTTAAATGGCCGGTTAGCGAAATGGGCTCTGCTATTGTCGCCTTATGACATACATTTCGTCTCTCAAAAATCCACGAAGGGACAGGCAATCGCCGATTTTCTTGCAGACCATCCAATCTGGTCCAATTCCAAACAGACGTCAGAAGTCAACACAGTTAGCAAACAACAATCATGGCAAATGTTCTTTGATGGTGCTGCCAGACGATCTGCTGCTGGAGTGGGGATTGTATTGATATCCCTACACAAACATATATTACCTAACGGTTACTCATTAACAGAACCGTACACGAATAATGTCGCTGAATACAATGCGCTCATTATTGGCTTGAAAATGGCTCTACAACTGGGGGTGAACTATTTAGAGGCATATGGAGACTCTAAACTCATCTTCAATCAGATGACGGGTGAGTATGAAGTCAGACATGAAGCCCTCATCCCCTATCATCAGCTAGCCATTGAACTAGCAGGGTACTTTGAGCAATTTTACATCTCTCATATATCTCGGAATGAGAATGTATATGCAGATGCCCTTGCCGCATTAGCTGCAACATTGGCGATTCCGCCAGGTGAGACTAAAAGTATCACCATTGGAAGCAGAGAGCTCCTCCATCCAGATACTGTTCTTCAAAATAAAGAAGTATGCCAAGCAGGCTTAACTTTGGAGCCCCGTGATTGGCGATTTCCGTTTGTGGATTATGCTTTACATGGGATATTACCAAAAGATCCAAAGGAAGCCACCTCGATAAAGAGGAAGGCCCAAAGATTTTATTATGACCATAAGCTTCAGACTTTGTATAGAAAGTCGAGAGATGGTCTACTGCTACGCTGCATATCAAAAGCAGAAGCAGAAGAAGTGCTGAGAGAAACACACGATGGAATATGTGGAGCTCATAAGCCCGGTCCTAAACTTGGAGACCGCATAAGAAGGCTGGGATACTACTGGCCGAACAAGCTAGGAGAGTGTCTATGGGCTTATCGCACCACTGTTCGCACCCCTACAAAAACTACCCCATTCTCTTTGGCCTATGGAAGCGAGGCCGTCTTGCCTCTCGAAATCCAGATACCTTCATTAAGAATGGCTTTAGCCACAAAGATGACGACAGAAGAGCGTCATCAACAAAGATTGAGGGAACTAGAGGCGTTGAATGAAAAGCGTCTCAGAGCTCAACAACAAATTGAGTTGTATCAAGCCCGAATCTCACAAGCGTTCAATAAGAACGTTAAACCAAGGACCTTTAAACAAGGAGACTTGGTTCTGGCTGTTAAAAGGCCAATGGTTCTAACCCACAAGACTAAGGGTAAATTTGAACCCAAGTGGGAAGGACCGTTTGTTGTGGAGACAGTATACTCCAGTGGAGCCTATCGCTTAATGAGTCAGAATGGCGACAAGATGATGATGCCGATTAATGGTAAATTTCTGAATAAATACTATTCTTAATATCCGTGGAGGTACGCGTCTCCTTCTTCCTAGGCATGCGCAGTTGAGCGCCTCTGACCTAAAACCTGGTGTGTCCGGTTCTTAAGTTTGAACCACATCCAGTCTTTTCTTAGGCATGCGCAATTGAGCGCCTCTGACCTAAAACCTGGTGTGTCCGGTTCTCAAATTTGAACCACCTCTAGTCTTTTCTTAGGCATGCGCAATTGAGCGCCTCTGACCTAAACCTGGTGTGTCCGGTTCTCAAGTTTGAACCACGTCCAGTCTTTTCTTAGGCATGCGCAATTGAGCGCGTCTGACCTAAAACCTGGTGTGCCCAGTTCTCAAGTTTGAACCACCTCTAGTCTTTCTTAGACATGCGCAGTTGAGCGCCTCTGACCTAAATTTGGTGTGCCCAGTTCAAGTTATGCGAGAGAGCCTTGAACCGCCTCCAATCTTTCTCTTAGGCATGCGCAATTAAGCGCCTCTGACCTAAATCTGATGAATTACCCAACGCCGACTAGGCAATGGGGAGAGAACCAATTTCTCGCCAACCCCTTCATACTAGGGGTAAAAAGTATGAATTACCCAAAGCCGATAAGGCAAAGGGAAGAGGAAAAGTTTGGCATTTAAGCCCAAACGAAATTCTCGACAAATCACCATGTTGAGGAGAATAACATGGCTAGCCCAACTCAAACGGTAGTTGGTAAAGGCTAATCAAATCCGTTGATAACTGGGGGTTTGCTAAAAATCTCACAAATCCTATCATGTTAAACTCTTATCTCTGACAATATGATTCAGAAAATTGTACCTAAAAATAAATCATTCTGATGACAGGTTATCTGTTGTGCAAACAAATTTTGTAGCCAGCAGGTAAAAGAATCAAATGATTATCTTTATTTTATCAACAAAAGAATGAAGATACAAAAAGGTCTCTCCTTTATTACAAGTTCTTATTACAAAAAGAATGAAGAATAAAAGAATAAAAGAAAACTATGGATTTCCTAGATGCTTCAACTTATTCATCGCCTCGTCAATCACCTGACGACGGTTTGCTTCTATGGAGTGTTGAGCCTGTTGAAGTAAGACATCGTCATTTATTGCAAGTTGATGAGTCAGACGCTGACGAGAGTCTTCTATAGCACGACTTCTTATTGCCTCTTCATGATCGACCTGCCCCCATTGAAGAATTAGCGCTTCCCGCTTCTTAACGGATTCCCCTAATTTAAGCTCGTTGGCTGCTATGACCGCCCGAGCTTTAGCAATGGTCTCCTGGGCTCTATGGATTTCAGCTTGACTTCCCCCAATTTCTGAGTCCACTGTCTCCAAACTCCTAAGAATGGACTCCCGACTGGCCTAAAGCTCTGCCAACTCCCGGGACCATGCTTCTTCCTGTCGTACCAGTTCTTCTCGGCGCACCGATAATTCCACTCGAAGCCGCGCTACCTCTATTGCGGTGATCGCTTCCACGTCCGCTTGACGAATGGTGTTTAGTGTGTTCACCTGCTCTTCTAAGGCATTAAAGCGGGCCCGGTAGGGAGCTGCTCGGTCCTGTCCCCCGACTCTTTCAATATTGTCTAAATAGCTAGATAACATTGGACGACCGAGACTGAAGAAATCCATGCCGTCAGAGATCATCTCGGTGCATCTTCTGAGCAACCGCATAAAGTCATTAACGCTATAGTTGAAGAGCTCCTCAAAATGATTCACGGCGCCTATATTCAAAACAGGCAGCGTTAAAGAGGATATCGCTGGAAGAAGAGCGGTACCCACTGGAATTGAAGAAGAGGAAGCATGTCCTTGCACCAGGTTCATAACATGCGGAGCCAGTAAGGCCAACGTAGATCTGGCAGAGCTAGGAACTTGAGGGGAAGCGGCGCTAGTACAGATCACCTGGGCAGCGCCACCGACAGGAGAAGAGGAGGGAGTATTTTCACCAGAAGCTCCTCCAGTTCCGGAAGTAGCTTCGAATGAGAACTTCAAATTATCCTCATCCCCTGCTGGAAGATTTGGAGCTGGAAGAGTTACAGGTGTCTCGACAGCCATTATGATAGAAGGCGTTGACATTGCTGATTGAGGAGCAGAAGGTGCACCAAAGACTACTGGAAAGGTCTCAGTGGAGTAGACCGGTAGCGTTGGAGCCGGCATACTTGGAGACGGTGTAGCTTCATTTGCAGCAGCTGCAATGACAACTTCTGTTCTCTCATCGCTCCCTAGTTCATCAATCGGGGGAACTGAAGAAGGAACAGAGGCAGGAGCGGGTGTGAAGTAATCCGCGTCAAATTCGCTTGCAGAGCTACCCAAACCACCTACTGAGCCGGTAGCGCCCGAATAGTCCACCCTGTCATCAGACTCCACCTGGGTAGTTGAGTGCATTAGCGAGAGGAGCTGACCACCTGCATTTCAGGAGATAAGAAAAGTGGTGTTACAGTAAAACAACAGACAAAAGACAGAATACTAAAAGCCATACCTGGAGATACAAGTCCAGTTGTCGGGCTCGAAGGGGGAACCGTTGTCATCTCCAACAGCGTACCCGTATCATTACCCAGCGGTTGTGCCACAGGATGTACAACAGGTCCTACGGTTGGAGGAGCCGAAACCTCGGGAATACTTGGAGCTCCAACAGGTTCACTCTCCCCTGCTGGCACTGGAGATAGAGCTGAAGCCAGCAGATCCAAAGTAAGCATGATAGCCACTTCTTGGGGGGCTAATAAAGTTCTCGGAGCCAACTTCTGCTTCTTGGCAGGCCTTTTCTTTGGGGCACCTCGGCGTTTGAGAGTCGGGCTCCGGGGACGAATGACGACAGGTTGGGAAGCACCTCCAACATCAGGGTTGTCATCATTATTATTGTCATCGTCATCACCAGACTCGCTGACATCTGACGGTTCGGCCGCTGCGCCAAGGAATTCCTCCATTCCTTTTATCCTTATTCTTGAAGCACCCTGGCGGCTAATGTAGAAAGCCTCAATCTCCTTGCAACAACTTCGGTTGAAGGAGAAGTGAGGCACATCAGCATTTGCAACGCTATACCATGTGCAAGAACTGAGAGTTGTGGCCAGTTCTGGCAACTTCTAGGGCAGGGTGAATTCAGCTCCGGTCCCCCCAGCTGCGAAATGAAATCAGCCGCGGGCACCCTCATGCAAATTCCCCTCATAGGCAAAACTCCTGCTTGGATTACCCACATAGAGTTGGGAATATCCAAATTGGCGAGCAAAGCGACTCGGGATGTACGGTTCGTTAAGACATTTGTTGTCTTGACGATACACTAGATGCCCGGGCCAGATATTGAAAAGCCACCAGAACGCTCCTGAGGATAAGGCAGTAAAATTGTTTGCTCCTGCAATATCCTTCAATTTTAATCCGTATCTTACACCAGAAAAGTCGGGGAAGCACCTGAAAATCTCATAGCTCTGGTGTTACCGGAGAGTCTTACGGATTTGTGACATATAGTATTGCTTCCATGAGGAACGCTCGTATAGCTCTACAAGGTAACACTTGTCACTTGAGCAGCGTGAAGCAGCACTCATCAAAGAAGGGCAGTGCATTACGAGCCATGCCATCAGATAAGTGTAAGGAAGCTCCACCCTAGGGTTTGGAGTCTTCACTTGAACGATCTCCTTCAACTTGCCTTTCCCTTTTCCTTTGCCTTTATCGGCAGGGATGAAGTCATTGCAGAGTGTTCGCAATCCATGCTGTAGATTGCACACCATGGCAAGAAGAAGTCCGAAGGGTCGGCCGTATGCGAGGAGGACTGCTGGATATACCACAGTCATTGCAATTGCTTCTTTTGGCAGTGACGGCACGACACATATCTTCAGCCACAGCATCAAGAATCCAGCAATAAGGCCTCTGTTGGATACCGGGGACTGAGCCTGATAGTGGTAGCTCTTGAAAGAGATACCAGGACCAAATCCATCTTCATTGGAATCAGTGGTATAAAGCGCTAGCCGGGTCTTAGCAATGCGGCGCTCAATCTCTGTGATGTAGACATGAGTATGGCCATGGACAGTCATTGAACTATGCTTAGAATTCAAATTGGCGAAGAGCTAATCAGCCCATTTCTTGTGGCCGATACCTTGATTACGCACACCTGCTAGGTCAGCACAGATGTGGTAGTGGCACATCATCTCCCAGTATGTGGCATAGATGCGCTCGTCCTTCGCCAATAGTATGTTCAAATCCTCGGTAGTAAGGATATACTCCTCGTAGGGGACTTCGCCCATTGAGAGCCCAGAAACTTCAAACATCTCGTGGAGAGCAAATCCTAGCTCACCCACTGGTGTAAAAAGAGTGCAGGTCTCAGGGTTATACATCTCAAGAAAGCAGAAGAAATGATAGGCACTCTGAGAGAACCCGAATTGAACGTTTCTGATGGCCTTGTACAGACCAATCTCCTTCAAAATGGGTTCATGAGAATCCAACATGTACTGAACAAGGCGGGCCCACCACATGTTGCCAGAAGAGTAAACCCAGCCAGGCATCCTAAAGTCGCTAGTAGGGTATTGGCCTTCTTTCGCCATGAACTCACTTAAGAAAGTTCTTGCGCGGATTGGAACTTCTCCTACTGGGAGCTCCTTGCCAAAACGGCCTGGAAGCAAACCAGTAATGCATCTGGGAGGGCCATCTTGATAAACCCCTTGCGCACCAAATTTGCCCATTGGGACGCCATCTTGCTCTTGAGTTAGTCCCCACTTTAACTCCCGAGGCATCGCCAGCCTCTGAAGATAGATCAGGAGATAGCTATGATCCATTCCAGGCAGAAACATTAAACCTTCGCCAGAGTTATATAGCCACATGCAGTCCTCTTCAGATAGGATCGCGTCTGATTGCCCCATCTGGTCCCCAAAGAGAAATGTGGGCTTCTCTAGTGCCTCTCTGTTCACATCTTCAAAGACTGCGTCAGTGATAATCTCGCGTGCAGTAGTAGGATGATATTTGATCAATTTCTCCCTACGGTCTCTCAGGTTAGGGTTATATTCAACCAGAATGGTGGTGAAGCGAAATTGAGCTGATGGATCAGAACCACCAGCAAAACCAAAGTAATGCTTATGGGGAAGAGCTTCCGCTGAGTACCCTACTACAAAAATAAGCACCAGAGTTAGAGAAGTTTCTATAAGATAGAAAATTTTTCTAAGTATGGATGCGCGAAGCTAAAAATTAGACTGCGCGAAGCTAAAAGTAACTCCGCGCTAAGCTAAAAATTAGACCGCGCAGAAGTCAAAAAGAGCCTCGCGTTTCAAGGCGACTGCTACTTAAAAGTGCCTCGCGTTTCAATGCGACTGCTACTTAAAAGAGCCTTGCATTTCAACGCGACTGCTACTTAAAAGAGCCTCGCGTTTCAACGCGACTGCTACTTAAAAGAGCCTCGCGTTTCAACGCGACTGCTACTTAAAAGAGCCTCGCATTTCAATGCGACTGCTACTTAAAAGAGCCTCGCGTTTCAACGCAACTGCTACTTAAAAGAGCCCCACGTTTCAATGCGACTGCTACTCAAAATAGCCCCGCGATTCAAAACGCAAGGATGATGCGATAACTTCGCGTAAGAAGAAAGCCAGAGACTTTTCTTCTTCTCCAAGCCTTGCGGCCGGAGTACGGCGATCTCGCCGATAAAAGAGGTGATTGATCGGTTAGAATCAAGACCAAATCACTCTAGAAATGTTTCAAAGAGTCTCGATAAAAAGATTCTTACCCCCAATATGCGAAACGTGGGCTGGCGCGTCGCTGCCATGGCCGTTGCCACCACTGCTTGCGCTAGTCGCCGATGATGGGGCTGCGCGAGAAGTAGCACGGGTTTTGGGTGCCATTGCTAGAAACTTGAGGAAAATCGACGAGAAGTGAGGAGAAAATCTGTCGGAAGAAGCTCGGGTTGCCTGAGCTCTGATCGTCTGAATCTCTAGGGTTTCTGAAAAATTCTCAAGTGAAGTGAGAAGAAAAGGAATAGAGATTTCATTTAAATGAGGGAAACCGCCTCTTGGAGTTCGGCGCGAATTTCGAAAAAAATGACTGAGCAGTTACTCTCCAGAAACGCGGAGCTATTAGCCTCGCGTGGCGATAGAAAACGCGAATTTATTAACTCTGCGCAACTCCGCGAAACGCGAGAATAACTTGGTATTCTAGCTTCGCGTTCCTATAAAGAACTTGGATTTCTGGCTAAGTTGAGATAGTCATTATCCGATCATTTCAGGATTCTTGAAGCCGACAGATAAAGAGGAAAATAATTTGCCTTTATTTATAAAAGAAGAGATTACAAAGAGGGAGTTATAGCTCTCCCAAAAGCTTCTACATATTCATCGACTCATCAATAACCTAACGGCGAGATTCCTCTGCGGGGTGTTGAAGTTCAATTCCAGGATTCAAATATAAGAGATCTCCTCTGCAAATGTCAACTATGATCTGTCATCTGAAATGAAGCACAAGTTGAATTTGAAGTGCTGCAAGCCCTTACATGATCATCTAACAGAAATGATCCTCAAGAAAACTTAATGGGCTGCCGCAGAGTTCTTGTAATTCCTTCAAAAGGAGCCAGAGGCTTGAAAACTGAAAGGTATATGTCTCTGGCTTGCTTAGAGTTACTTTTACTGATAAAGATGGGTGCACAGCTAGATTTTGAAGATATATCAGGGAAAAGCTACACTCCACGCTGGCTGGAGATATCGGCAAGTCATCATATTGAATCTGGTTCACTGCAGAATAGGAATCAGGAGTTCGACAAAACTTGAAAAATCTTCTAAGTATAAGAACGCGGAGCTAAGCTAACTTCGCGTGCAGCTGAAGAAATAGCCTCGCGTCTTAAAACGTAGAGGATAACGCGATAACGTCGCGTAACAGAGTTTCTCTCTGCCTTTTCCTTCTCTTTAATAGCCTCACAATTAAAACGCGACTGCTAATTAAGATAGTCCCGCATTTTAAAATGCATAGGATGACGCGATAACTTCGCGTAGAGAAAGATCAGAGTTCCTCTCTGACTTCTCCTTCTCCTTCAAGCCTTACAGCTGGAGAACGACGATCTTGCCGGTGAAGTAAACAATTGGCTGTAGCCGAAACATCTCAGAATAATTCTAAGAAGATCAAGAGTTAAGGTTTTTACCTTCAAGAGACGCTGCATTGACTGGTTCGCCACTGCGTCTACTTCTATGGCCGCTGCCATTAACGCCAGCCAACGTGCATAAAGCCAAACTCTTTTGGAGCGACATCCTAATGATGAAGATCTATGGAGAGTTAAACGGATATCAATTGAAGATCGCTCGTTGACATCGCTCACTCAGTTGCAGGAGTTGAGAACTCTTTAAAATCTCCGAATGAAGAAGAAGATGAGCCGAGAGCTCTATTTAAACAAGATTTCCGTCACTTGGTATTCGGTGCAGAAATTCAGAGTAATTAATGAAATAATTACTCATTTCACAGAAAATGAAGTGAAGCTGATTAGCTCCGCGTAAGCGAGCATAACGCGAGGTAGACTTGGTATTCTAACTCCGTGTTTCAGTTTAAGTATCCAAAGTATTTTAAAATTTGCTAAATTCTAAGCCATTTTGAAAACTTTGGAGGGGGTTCTGTTGGCGGTGAAAATTTCTAAGTAAAATAGGATTTTCCACAACAGAACGCGGAGATAATCTAGAACTCCGCGTCTGACTATTTTTAGCCTCGCGTTGAGTAAAACGCGGAGATGATCAATAGCTCCGCATTAGCTCCGCATTCTGGTTATTTAGTGGCCCATTTTGATGCGATTAAAGCTCCGCGTGAGCAGATAACCATAATCTTAAGTTGATTGAGATTATGATTTGGGCTTATCTAAATACCTAAATCAAGTCCAATCAGAATTCTAAATCTAGAGATTTAAATCAATATTAAATATTTGATTGGAATTCTTGATGAGAGCAAATTCTATTTAGATATAAACTCTCAAATCTTCCTGGGGCTATAAATACCTTCTCGGTGAAACCCTAGGGGTCTTCTTTTTGGGCGTCTGAAGTCTTCTTTTGATCCTTTGGCAATTCAAGTACGCGAGAGAGCCTTGAAGTCTTTGGTGATCATCTTCTTTTCGGCATCTTAGAGAATTCAAGTTACGCACAAAGCCTTGAATTCGGAAAAGAGAAGAAAAGATCGTTTACAGTCGGCTGATATATTTAAGAGATAAGAGTTCGACGTTCGATCGTCCAAAGGAACTACTATAGATCCCATCGCCATAGATTCCACACAAATTGTTGTGAAAGAGAGAGATTGAATTATAAAATCCTCTCGTTTGTTCTCTTTATATCTTGTTCACTTTTATTGTAATCTAAGCTGTATTCGATGGAAGGAAGCAAAGAAACTTTTGTGGCGAACAAGTAGTACTTGCGAGAAGCGCAAGGCTTCTCACACTCGTGAGAGACGCGAGTATAAAAATCCTTTACAACCAGCGTGTGATTCTCCACGCGAGGTTAAAACTGAGCCAAGCGAGAGACGCGAGGCCAGTAATACTTGCAATAAACGCAACGCGAGGAACGCGAGGACGATTGGCAAATAGTTGTCAGTCGTAAAAATCGTGCTAGGCGCGAAGTTATGACTTGCGATAATCACAAAGATGAGCCAGTGTGAAGAACTTCTCTTCACGCGGGGCTATTATTCCAGAAGCTAAACTTCTGAAGACACGCCAAGCCAGCAAGAAACGCGAGGCTAACATGGCAAGATGTGGAGCTATTCCTCAGCCCCGCGCTATAAGATGCGAAGCTACTTCTAAGCTCCGCGTGGATCAACCCGACTACAGAATCAGAGCTGATCGTTCAAAGAAGCTTCAGGGGGTTCCTAGACCCTCTCAAAAGTTGAATGGACCTCATGACTCCATGGCTAAAGGCGCTGATCTCAGGGAGTATCTCTCCAAGAAGAGGGACATAGAACAACTTAAAGCTATACCTGTCTGTCACTGCCAGTAGCTTATGACAGCGGTGTCCGCTGTAATGGACAACTGTGGCTGCAGCAAGAGCAGGGTATCAGTGTTTGATCGATTATCTGAGTCAGACAGGAACCCTACTAAGAAAACAAGAACCACTTCCCTGAAAGAATGGAGAGCTATGACCTCCAATATGGTGGAGAAAGGGAAGAAGATTGTAGAGACGGATGATGATTCAGAATCGAGTGATGAAGAACCTTCTCATGTCACTCAACTTAAATTAGGAGCCGTCCCGCCTCGAAATTATAAGAGGCTCGCAAGGAGTTCTTACGATGATGTCAGTGATAATTCAGCTATAGCTTCGCCTCTATCCTCTACGTCATCTCGACTACAGAAATCAGTATCGCACATGGCAGACAAATTTGATGATATCAATCAGAGATTTGAAGCTCAAGAAAGAATGATTCGAGAACAGCAAAAGATGATTGAAAGTCTTAAAGTGATGCTCTCAAAATTTGTTGAGGATAATGCCAAAAAGGGCAAAGAGACTCCGAATGAAGAAGAACAGGAGGAGAAAGCCCACTCGATGCACGAGGACAAGGATAAATTCTCTTTTCATGATCCACATGGAGAGAAAATAGAAAAATTGCAAAATCAACTCGAAGCACTAATGCGTAAAAAGGAGTTGAAAGAGGCAGGGGTCTCAAGACCGTATCCTCCTGAATGGGATATGGTACCATACCCTCAAAAGTATAAGCCGCTCAAATTAGAGCCATATGACGGGAAGGGATCGCCCAGTCAACACATTTATTACTTCTTGTCCCAAGCAGGACATTTGATAGGTAATGACCCAATTATGACCAAAGTATTCACAAGAACTTTGCGAGGGCCTGCTTTTACTTGGTTCATGCAGCTGCCCCCAGGTACTATTAATACCTGGTTAGATGTGGAGAAATTATTTCTCTCACTTTTCTTCGAGGATGATACCGAGATTACGGTTCATTCACTCCTTGCAACTAAGCAAGGGGAACAAGAGACTGTAAAAGATTTTATAGAAAGGTTTCGGGAGAAGTCCGTACATTGCAAACACGGAATGATCCAGGAAACTCTAGTCGAGACTTATCGACACAATCTTAAGACCAACGTACTCCTAAAAATGGGGGTTGTAGAGTCTAAGACATGGAGGGATTTGCTCAAACAGGGAGAGCAAGTTGAGGACTTGATTCGCCAAGTTGAAGAATCTCGTGGATCAAGAAGTACTGGGGGTAATAAGCCATATACCCAAAATAACGGCAATAAGAATAAAGGAAAAGCGGTGATGGCGTCAGAAACTGCTCCTCAGAAGTCAAATCCTCCACCAAAGCCGAAGCCCCAAAATCAGCAGGGCACAAGGCAAAATAGACCTCAACAGGAGAGAAATTATACTTTCAAGGCGGAACAGACGCCTATCCTCTTTCACCTGCTCCAGAGGAAGGGAATGCTGAAACTTTCGGAGAATAGAAAATCGGAGGACGCGGGTAAGACCAACGACCCCAATTATTGTCTCTATCACCAGAATGTTGGGCACCCTACTATGGATTGTTACCCCCTTAAGAACATAATCCAAGCACTAATAGAAGCTGGAGGTCTGACGCTTAGGGAAGAGCAGAAGAAGGTCACTGCCAATATGACAACCATAGTGGTTGGAACCCATGAGTTCCCGGCAGGAGTGACCCCAATCCCAAAGGGTAAGATGGTTACAAAGAACCTTGATCCTCACAACAAAGCCCAAGAAAGACTTGTCCCTGTAACAATCCAAAAGGGGGAAGTTATGTGGGTTCATCCGGATTTGTTAGAAGATGAACAATGAACTACTACAGGTCAGGGGAAGAAGCGGACTGTTAATGCCATTTCCGCAGAAATAAAGGAAGAATATATAGCTTCGGGAGCCTTCACAGATTCTGAAGAAGAGCCCGAAACTATGGCCACTCATCAAGATGGGGCAGGCCCTTCCGGTACTCGATCTGGGAAGACATATCTCAAGAACTACACCAGAGTAGACCCGAAAGACATATATGCGGAACTTGCAAAACCCGCAAAGTAGAAAGGACTTCGTTTCCAGAAAAATCCTATTAGAGATGAAGGAGCCAAGGAGTCTACCTTCAAGTTTGACATAATTGCTCAGCTGGCCAACATTCCGGCGCGAGTAACGCTTTATGAATTGTTGAGATTATCAAAATCAACACGTGAAGCGTTAAGAGAGGCCTTGGCAGACTCTGAGTCATTTTTAGCTCAGATAGTCGAGCCGGCCAATGAAGAACAGGACTCTTGCACCCGCTATCACCAAGTGAGGAGGCAGGTTCCACAAATTATCTTCTCTCCAGAAGATATGCAGGTGAGAAATATAAAGCATAACAGGCCTTTATATTTCACCGGATACGTCGGATCCACAAAGGTGGACCGAATTCAGATTGATCCGGGTTCTGCGCTAAGTGTCTACCCAGAAGGTTGATGCAGCTGTTAGGGATTTCCCTCCATCATCTAACACCAACCAATACAATGATATATGGGTTTAATGCCAATAATAGCCGTCCCCTCTGAAAAATCCAACTCCGATGTCAAATCGGGGATTTGAGGACGGAGGCTACGTGCTACATTATTGATACAGATACCTCCTACAATATTTTATTGGGACGGCCTTGGATCCACGCTCCATGATAGTCCCGTCGACTCTTCACCAATGCATGAAATATTGCGATGAGGAAGGAGAAGTCCGGACACTAATTGCCCATAAGCAACCATTCAAAGAGCTGGAGAATTACTTCACGGATGCTGCGCTTTATAAACCATCCCATGAAGTCTCTAATGATGATTGCAGCAAGCTTCAAGAGCCCAATGATAGTGGCAATGAAGCAGATACTGAATATGAGCTTTCTGAAGAAGACGATGGGGGTGACTATGAAATTAACCCTCAGATTTTAGTTTCAGTCTTAGTGATAATACAACCAATGTAATAGAGAGTGAATGGGTTATTAATGAGAATATGAAGTTAGTCTACGAGCATGCTATAGCTACTGAGTCTGAACCCTCTTGTACTTCCACTGAAGTGGATGGCCTATCTGAACTTGAAGTTCTGGCGGCATATCATTTGCCACTTAGGTTATCCCTCCTCTCTCGGTCTAAAATAGTTGAGGGAAAAGGTCACTTCTTTGAAGTGCCTCCTCGACGAGGATCCCAAAGGCCGATTATGTTCGGCAGGGTAATTACGTTACCCCGGCGAAGACAAAGCAGTGAAAGTGATGAATAAATATCACCCCAATTT
This sequence comes from Dracaena cambodiana, assembly GCA_036321105.1. Classification (NCBI taxonomy): domain Eukaryota; kingdom Viridiplantae; phylum Streptophyta; class Magnoliopsida; order Asparagales; family Asparagaceae; genus Dracaena; species Dracaena cambodiana. The sequence continues at coordinate 2,445,963 of JAYEPQ010000006.1, read as the reverse complement.
CACCTGTGTGAACAAAAATCCAGGCAAATGATGGAGAAGATGGGTTATAATTTTACCCAGAAATCGGGATTAAACTTTGGAAAAGGGTGACGGAATCTTATACCCTCGTTCAAACCAAGAGGAAAGAGCCCTGATTATTATCAGAAGACTCGCAGGGGGTTGGACTATGTATCTACTCCTCCCTCATCACCCTCCAGACAAGAAGAGAGTTCTTCGGCCAAGGAAGATACATCTTCACCCAATCATAATTCAGATCAAAGTACCGGCGCCTGGTTTCAGTCCTTGACGGCCAATATGGTTTCAGCCGCATCAGAAAGCGATGAGGAACCAATTGATGTCCAGGATGATTCTTGGGCTAAGCATATGGACACTCTCTGGGATGTCCGCTTTGAACAACGTGACCCGCCCACTGAAGACAAATTGGTTCAAGTTAACATGGGAACGGAAGAAAACCTGAAACCCATCTTCATAAGCGACATGCTAACCCCATGGGAAAAGGAGGGACTTATATCTCTTATTAAAGATTATATAGACGTGTTCGCATGGAATTATGAAGACATGCCTGGGCTTGACCCTCAAATTGCTACGCACCGGTTAAATATAAAAGAAGATGCCAAATCTGTTAAACAACAACAGAAGCGTTTTCAACCGGAATTGATGGAGGCAATAGTTGCTGAGGTCAACAAACTTATAAAATCGGGATTCATCCATGAAGAGCAACATCCTGATTGGGTGGCTAACATAGTGCCGGTTCGTAAGAAGAATGGCAAAATCCGGATATGCATCGATTTTAGAGATTTGAACGCTGCATGTCCTAAAGATGAATTTTTACTTTCCATCACCGATGCGATGATCGATAATACTTGTGGTTACGAGAGGATGTCCTTTATGGATGGCTTCTCAGGATATAACCAGATCAAGATGCACCCAGATGATGAAAAGTATATAGCTTTCAGAATACCGCTGGGGGTATACTGTTACACGGTGATGCCGTTCGGATTAAAGAACACCGGTGCTACCTACCAACGTGCGATGAGCACTATATTCATAGAACACCTGCGCAAGACGGTAGAGTGCTATGTGGATGATTTAGCGGTCAAAAGTAAAAGTAAAGGGGACCACCTTCAGGACTTAAGAACGGTCTTCGATCTCATGAGGAAACATCATTTAAAGATGAATCCCACTAAGTCATTTATGGGGGTGTCGAGTGGAAAATTTTTTGGGTTCATAATAACTTCAAAAGGAATTTTCCTCGACCCTGAAACGGTAAAAGCAATTAGCGAGATGCCGCCTCCCCTCAATCTTAAAGAATTGAGGGGGTTACAAGGAAAACTCGCCTATATTCGGCGCTTCATTTCCAACTTATCTGGACGATGCCAGCCATTCTCCAAACTTATGAAAAAGGGGGTACTTTTGTATGGGATGAGGCATGTCAACAGGCCTTTGATGATCTCAAAGAATAGCTCACCAAACCTCCCGTTCTTATGGCACCAGTTCCTGGGCAGCCCTTCCTTATATATGTAAGGGCCATGGATAATGCCTTAGGAGCATTACTTGCTCAATATAATGAGCACGGCCATGAACATGCCCTCTATTATTTAAGCAGGACAATGATCGGGGTCGAATAGCGGTATACCCCGATTGAAAAGGAATGTTTAGCCCTAGTGTTTGCTATTCAGAAAATGCGACACTATCTTTCTCGGCAAACAATTCATGTCATATCATGGGTTAATCCCCTGAAAATTCTGATGACAAAACCGAGATCCTTAAATGGTCGGTTAGCAAAATGGGCTATGCTATTGTCACCCTATGACATACACTTCGTTCCTCAAAAAGCCATGAAGGGACAGGCAATTGCCGATTTCTTAGCAGACCATCCAATCTGGTCTAATTCCAAACAGACGTCAGAGGTTAACACAGTTAGCAAGGAACAACCATGGCAAATGTTCTTTGATGGTGCTGCCAGACGATCTGCTGCTGGAGTGGGGGTTATGCTGATATCCCCACATAAACATATATTACCTAATGGTTACTCATTAACAGAACCGTGCACGAATAATATGGCGGAATACAACGCACTAATTATCGGCCTAAAAATGGCGCTGCAACTGGGGGTGAATTATTTAGAGGCATATAGAGACTCTAAACCCATCGTCAATTAGATGACGGGTGAGTATGAAGTCAGACATGAAGCCCTCATCCCCTATCATCAGCTAGCCATTGAACTAGCAGGGTACTTTGAGCAATTTTACATCTCTCATATATCTCGGAATGAGAATGTATATGCAGATGCCCTTGCAGTATTAGCAGCAACATTGGCGATCCCGCCGGGTGAAGCAAAAAGCATCACTATTGGAAGCAGAGAGCTCCTCCATCCAGATACTGTATTTCAAAATAAAAAGTATGCCAAGCAGGCTTAACTTTGAAACCCCATGATTGGCGATTTCCGTTTGTGGGTTATGCTTTACATGTGATATTACCAGAAGATCCAAAAGAAGCCACCTCGATAAAGAGGAAGGCCCAGAGATTTTATTATGACCATAAGCTTCAGATTTATATAGAAAGTCAAGAGATGGTCTTCTACTACGCTGCTTGTCAAAAACAGAAGCAGATGAAGTACTGAGAGAAACACACGATGGAGTATGTGGAGCTCATCAGCCCAGTCCAAAGCTCGGAGACCGCATAAGAAGGCTGGGATACTAATGGCCGAGCATGATTACAGAAGCAATGGCATACGCTAAACGGTGTCATGCATGCCAAATACATGCTAATTTTATACACCAACCCCCAGAATACTTGCACAATACCGTTGCTAGTTAGCCATTTGAGGCATGGGGAATGGATATTGTGGGGCCTATAACTCCCCCGTCATCTAGAGGACATCGGTTTATTCTTGCAATAACCGATTATTTTTTCAAAATGGGCCGAAGCTGTACCCATGAAAGAGGTGAAAGCGACAGATGTGATCAAGTTCATCAAGCATCATGTCATTTATCATTTTGGCGTTCCCTGACGGATCATTCATGATAATGGTCCGTAATTCATCAGTCAGGGATTCTCCAGATTCTGCAATAAGTTCAGAATCAAAGATATTGCTTCAATGCCATATAACCCACGGCTAATGGGTTGGCCGAAGCCTTCAACAAGACGATTATTAAATTCCTTCGGAAGTTCGTCTCTTCCAATAAACGGGATTGGATGAGAAGCTAGGAGAGCACCTGTAGGTTTATAGCACCACTGTTCACACCCCAACAAAAGCTACCCCGTTCTCTTTGGTTTACGGAAGCGAGACCATCTTGCCTCTTGAAATCCAGATACCATCATTAAGAGTGGCCTTAGCCACAAAGATGACGACAGAAGAGCGCCATCAACAAAGATTGAAACAACTAGAGGCGTTGAATGAAAAGCGTCTCAGGGTTCAACAACAAATTGAGTTGTATCAAGCCCGAATCTCACAAGCGTTTAATAAGAACGTTAAACCAAGGACCTTTAAACAAGGAGACTTGGTTCTGACTATTAAAAGGCTAAAGGTGCTAACCCACAAAACTAAGAGTAAATTTGAACCCAAGTGGGAAGGACCATATGTTGTGGAGACTGTATACTCCAGTGGAGCCTATCGCCTAATGAATCAGAATGGCGACAGGATGATGATGCTGATCAATGGCAAATTTCTAAAGAAATACTATACTTAATATCCCTGGAAGTACGCACCTCCAATCTTCTTCTTAGGCATGCGCAATTGAGCGCCTCTAACCTAAATTTGATGGATCCTAACCCGACCATTGTGGTGTGCCCAGTCTAAGTTACGCGAGAGAGCCTTGGACCGCCTCCACTTGTTCAAGTTACGCAATTGAGCGCTTGGACTTCTTCTTACGCATGCGGAATTGAGCGCCTCTGACCTAAATTTTGGTGTGCCCAGTTCAAATTACGTAAGAGAGCCTTGAACCGCCTCCAATCTTCTTCTTAGGCATGCGCAATTGAGCGTCTCTGACCTAAATTTGATGGATCCTAACCCGACCATCGTGGTGTGCCAAGTCTAAGTTACGCGAGAGAGTTTTGGACCGCCTTCACTTGTTCAAGTTACACAATTGAGCGCTTGGACTTCTTCTTAGGCATGCACAATTGAGCGCCTCTGACCTAAATTTGATGGATTCTAACCCGACCATCGTGGTGTGCCCAGTCTAAGTTACGCGAGAGAGCCTTGTACCGCCTCTACTTGTTCAAGTTATGCAATTAAGCGCTTGAACTTCTTCTTAGACATGTGCAATTGAGCGCCTCTGACCTAAATCTTGGTGTGCCCAGTTCAAGTTACGCGAGAGAGCCTTGAACCGCCCCCAATCTTCTTCTTAGACATGCGCAATTGAGCGCCTCTGACCTAAATTTGATGGATCCTAACCCGACCATCATGGTGTGCCCAGTCTAAGTTACGCGAGAGAGCCTTGGACCGCCTCCACTTGTTCAAGTTACGCAATTGAGCGCTTGGACTTCTTCTTAGGCATGCGCAATTGAGCGCCTCTGACCTAAATTTGATGGATCCTAACCCGACCATCATGGTGTGCCCAGTCTAAGTTACGCGAGAGAACCTTGGACTGCCTCCACTTGTTCAAGTTATGCAATTGAGTGTTTGAACTTCTTCTTAGGCATGCGCAATTGAGCGCCTCTGACCTAAATTTGGTGTGCCCAATCTAAGTTACGCGAGAGAGCCTTGGACCGCCTCCACTTGTTCAAGTTACGCAATTGAGCACTTGAACTTCTTCTTAGGCATGCGCAATTGAGCGCTTCTGACCTAAATCTTTGTGTGCCTAGTTCATGTTACGCGAGAGAGCCTTGAACCGCCTCCAATTTTCTTCTTAGGCACGCGCAATTGAGCGCCTCTGATCTAAATTTGATGGATCCTAACCCGACCATCGTGGTGTGCTCAGTCTAAGTTACGCGAGAGAGCCTTGGACTGCCTCCACTTGTTCAAGTTACGCAATTGAGCGCTTGGACTTCTTCTTAGGCATGCGCAATTGAGCGCCTCTGACCTAAATTTGATGGATCCTAACCCGATAATCGTGGTGTGCCCAGTCTAAGTTACGCGAGAGAGCCTTGGACCGCCTCCACTTGCTCAAGTTACGCAATTGAGCACTTGAACTTCTTCTTAGGCATGCGCAATTGAGCGCCTCTGACCTAAATCTGGTATGCCCAGTTCAAACTATGAACCGCCTCCAGTCTTCTTCTTAGACATGCGCGATTGAGCGCCTCTGACCTAAAAGTGGTGTACCCAGTTCGAATTATGAACCGCCTCCACTTATTAAGGCATGCGCAATTGAGCGCCTCTGACCTAAATTTGATGAATTACCCAGCGCCGACTAGGCAATGGGAAGAGAACTAGTTTCTCGCCAACCCTTTCATGCTGGGGGTAAAAGCATGAATTGCCCAACGCCGCTAAGGCAAAGGGAAGAGAAAAAGTTTGGCATTTAAGCCCAAGTAAAATTCTCGACAACTCACCATGTTGAGGGGAATAACATGGCTAGCCAAACTCAAACGGTAATTGGTAAAGGCTAATCAAATCCGTTGATAGCTGGGAGTTTGCTAAAAATCCCATAAAACCCTGTCATGTTAAGCTCTTACCTCTGACAGTATGATTTAGGATACTTTGCCTAAGATAAACTATTTTTGATGACAAGTTATTTGTTATGCAAGCAAATTTCCTAGCCAACAAGTAAAAGAATCAAAAAGGAGTTATCTTTATTCAAAAGAAACAGATTTACAAAAGAAGCCAGAAGAATCAGTAAAGTCCTTCCATTACAAAGTTCTTATTACAGAGAAAAAAAAAACAAAAAGAATGAAGAAATAAAAGAATAGAAGAAAACTATGAATCTCCTAGGAGATTCAACTTATTCGTCGCCTCGTCAACTACTTGACGACGAGTTGCTTCCACGGAGTGTTAAGCTTGACGGAGCAAGTCATCGTCATTCATTGCAAGTTGCTGAGTTAAATGCTGACGAGACTCTTCCATAGCATGACTTCTTATTGTCTCCTCCTGCTCAACCTGTTCCCGTTGAAGGATCAGCACTTCCCGCTTTTTAACGGCTTCCCCTAATTGAAGCTCGTTGGTTACTAAGACCGCCCGAGCTTTAGCAATGGTTTCCTGGGCTCTAAGGATGGCGGCCTAACTCCTCCCAATCTAGGAGTCCATCACCTCCAAACCTTTAGTGATGGACTCCTGACTAGCCTGGAGCTCTGCCAATTCCTGAGACCATCCTTCTTCTTGATGCATTAACTCCTCTTGACGTGCCGCTAGCTCCACCCGAAGCCGCGCTAACTCTATCGCGGTAATCGCTTCCACGTCTGCTTGGCGAACTGTGTCTAGCGTACGCACTTGCTCTTCTAAGTCTGCAAGGCGGGCCCGGTAAGGAGCTACTCAGTCTCGTCCCCCGATCCTTTCAATATTATCCAAATAACTGAATAACATCGGACGTCCGAGGCTAAGGAAATCTCTTACGGCGAGCGTCATCTCAATGCATCTTCTTAGCAACCGCATAAAATCATTAACACTGTAGTTGAAGATTTCTTCAAGAGGGTCTACAGTGTCTGTATTTAAGGTAGGCAGTGCTAAAGAAGGTATCGCTGGAGAAGGAGCGGTATCCACGGGAATTGAAGAGGAAGAAGCCCGTCCATGTACCAGACTCATAATATGCGCGGCCAGTAAAGCCAATGCAGATCTGGCTGAACTGGGAACCCGAGGAGAAGCATCGCTAGTACAAATCACCCAGGCAGCGCCACCAACAGGAGAAGATGAGGGAGTGTTTCCACCAGAAGCTCCTCCGGTGGCAGAAGTAGCTTCAAATGAGAACCTCAAGTTCTTCTCATCCCCTGCAGGAATACTAGGAGCTGGAGGAGTTGCAGGTGTCTCAGCAGCTATAATGATAGATGGTGTCAAAATTGCTGACTGAGGAGCAGAAGGTGCACTAGAGACCACTGGAAAGGTCTCTGTGGAGCAGACCGGTGGCGTTGGTGACGGCATACTGGGAGACGGTGTGGCCTCTTTTCCAGCGGCCGCAATAACAACTTCCGTTCCCTCGTCACTCCCTAGTTCGTCATTGGGAGGAATTGATGAGGGAACTGGACATGTGGTCGGCGTAAAATAGTCAGCGTCAAAATCGCTTGCGGAGCTGCCCAAACCACCCACCGAGCCAGTCATGCCCGAATAGTCCACCCTATCATCAGACTCCACCTGGGTAGTTGAGTGCATTGGCGAGAGAGGCTGACCACCTGCATTTCAGGAAGCAAGCAGATGGTGTTACGTATAATGATAAAGTAGATAAAATGGACAAAGAGCTTAAGAGCTGAAGGAACTATACTTGGAGATACAAGTCCAGCTGTTGGACTTGAAGGGGGAGCCACAGTCATCTCCAAAAGCGTACCCATCTCACTACCAAGTGGTTGCGCCGCAGGGTGTTCAACAGGTTCTACGGTCGGAGGAGCTGGAACCTCGGGAACACTTGGAGCTCCAGCAGGCTCACTCTCCCCTGCCGGCACTAGAGGCAGAGTTGAGGCCAGCAGATCTGAAGCAAATTTGATAGCTGCTTCTTGAGGGGCTAATAGGGTTCCCGGAGCCAACTTTTTCTTCTTTGTAGCAGGCCCTCTCTTTGGGGCACTGCGGCGTTTGAGGGTCGGACTCCAAGGGCGAATGAGGACAGGTTGGGGAACACCTCCAACATCAGGGTTGTCATCATTACTATTATCATCATCATCGCCAGACTCGCTGACGTCGGATGGTTCAGCCGCGGCACCAAAGAATTCATCCATTCCTTTCACTCTAACTCTGGAAGCACCTTGGCGGCTAATATAGAAAGCCTCAATCTCCTTGCAACAGCTTCGGTTGATGGAGAAGTGAGGCACGTCCGCATTTGCAACACTATACCATGTGCAAAAGCTGAGAGTCATGGCCAATTCTGGCGACTTCTGTGGAAGGGCAAATTCAGCTCCGGTCCCACCAGCTGCGAAATGAAACCAGCCGCGGGCACCCTCGTACAAATTCCCCTCATAAGCAAGACTCTTGCTTGGATTACCCACATAAAGTTGGGAATATCCAAATTCGCGAGCAAAGCGGCTAGGGATGTACGGTTCGATAAGACATTTGCTATCTTGACGGTACACCAGATGCCCGAGCCGGATATTGAGAAGCCACCAGAACGCTCCGGAGGATAAGGCAGTAAAATTGTTTGCTCCTGCAATATCCTTCAATTTCAATCCGTATCCTCCACCAGAAAAGTCGGGGAAGCACCTGAAAATCTCATAGTTCTGGTGTTGCCGGAGAGTCTTATGGATTTGGGACATATAGTGGTGCTTCCATGTGGAGCGTTCGTATAGCTCCACAAAGCAACACTTGTCACCTGAGAGGCGTGAAGCAGCACTCATCAAAGATGGGCAGTGTAAAACGAGCCATGCCATCAGATAAGTGTAAGGAAGCTCCACCCTAGGGTTCGGAGTCTTCACCGGGGCAATCTCTTTCGATTTGCCTTTCCCTTTTCCCTTGCCCTTATCGGCAGGGATGAAGTCGTTGCAGAGTGTTCGCAATCCATACTGTAGATTGAACACTATAGCGGGAAGAAGTCCGAAAGGACGGCCATATGCGAGGAGGACAGCTGGATAGACCACAGTCATTGCAGTTGCCTCTTTTGGTAGTGATGGCACTACACATCTCTTTAACCATAATATCAAGAACCCAGCAATAAGGCATCTATTAGACACTGGGGACTGAGCCTGATAGTGGTAACTCTTGAAAGAGATACCAGGACCGAATCCACCTTCATTGGATTCAGTGGTATAATACATGAGCCAGGTCTTGGCAATGCGACGATCGATCTCTGTGATGTAGACAGGAGCATGGCCATGAATAGTTGCTGAACTATCCTTAAAATTTAAATTGGCGAATAGGTAATCAACCCATTTCTTGTGGCCGATACCTTGATTACGCACACCTGCTAAGTCAGCACAGATGCGGTAATGACACATCATCTTCCAGTATGTGGCATAGATGCGCTCGTCCTTCGCCAGTAACATGTTCAACTCCTCGGTAGTGGGGATATACTCCTCGTAGAGGACTTCGCCCATTGAAAGCTCAGAGACTTCAAACATCTCGTGGAGAGCAAACCCTAGCTCACCCACTGGCGTAAAAAGAGTGCATGTTTCGGGGTTGTACATCTCAAGAAAGCAGAAGAAATGATAAACACTCTGAGGGAACCCGAATTGAACGTTTCTAATGGCCTTGTACAGACCAATCTCCTTCAGAATGGGTTCATGAGAGTCCAACATGTACTGAACAAGGTGGGCCCACCACATGTTACTAGAAGAGTAGACCCAGCCAGGCATCCTAAAGTCGCTAGCTGGGTATTGGCCTTCTTTCGCTAGGAACTCACTTAAGAAAGTCCTTGCGCGGATCGGAACTTCCCCTACTGGGAGCTCCTTGCCAAAACGGCCTGGAAGTAAACCAGTAATACATCTAGTGGGGCCATCTTGATAAGCTCCATGGGCGGTTAATCTACCTGTTGGGAAGCCATCCTGTTCTTGAGTTAGTCCCCACTTTAATTCCCCAGGCATCGCCAGCCATTGAAGATAGATCAGGGGATAACTACGATCCATTCTAGGCAGAAACATTAAAACTTCACCAGAGTTATATAGCCACATGCAATTCTCTTCAGATAGGATCTCGTCTGATTGCCCCATCTGGTCCCCAAAGAGAAATGCGAGTTTCTCTAATGCTTCTCTGTTCACATCTTCAAAGGCTGCATCAATGATAATTTCACGTGCAGTAGTGGGATGATATTTTATCAACTTCTCCCTGCGCCCTCTCGAATCTGGTTTGTAAGCAGCCAGGATGGTGGTGAAGCGAAATTGAGCTGATGGGTCAGAACCCCCAGCAAAGCCAAAATAGTGCTTATGGGGAAGAGCTTCCGCTGAGTACCCTACTGCAAAAACAAGAACCAGAGTTAGAGAAGTTTCTGCAAAACAGAAAATTTTTTCTAAGTATGGACGCGCGAAGCTAAAAATTAGACCGCGCGAAGCTAAAAATAACTCCGCGCGAAGCTAAAAATTAGACCTCGTAGAAGTCAAAATAGCATCGCGTTTCAACGCGACTGCTACTCAAAATAGCCTCGCGTTTCAACGCGACTGCTACTCAAGATAGCCCGCATTTCAACGCGACTGCTACTTAAAATAGCCCCGCGCTTCAAAATGCGAGGATGACGCGATAGTTTCGTGTAAGAAGAAAGCCAGAGGCTTTTCTTCTTCTCCAAGCCTTACGGCCGGAGTACGGCGATCTCGCCGATAAAAGAGGTGATCAATCAGTTAGAATCAAGCCAAATCACTCTAAAAGTGTTTTAAAAAGCCTCGATAGAAAGATTCTTACCCCCAATAGGCGAAGCGTGGGCTGACGCGTCGCCGCCATGACCGCTGCCACCACTGCTTGCGCCAATCGAAGACGATGGGGCTGCGCGAGAAGAGGCACAAGTCTTGGGCGCCATTTCTCAAAAAGTTGAGGAAAATCAACAGAAAAAGTTGAAGGAAATCGGTCGGAAAATGCTCGGGTTGCCTGAGCTCTGATCGCCTGAATTTCTAAGGTCTCTGGAAAATTCTCAAGTGAAGTGAGAAGGATAAGGAATAGAGATTTCATTTAAATGAAAGAAACCGCTTCTTGGAGTTTGGCGTGAATTTCGGAGAAAATGACTGATCAGTTACTCTTCAAAAACGCGAAGCTATTAGCCTCGCGTAACTATGGAAAATGCGAAGTTATTAACTCTGCGCAACTCCGCAAAATGCGAGGATAACTTGGTATTTTAGTTTCGCGTTTCTATAAAGAACTTGGATTTTCGGCGAGTGCGATTAGGCACTTCCATCCAAGTTAAAATGATCTTTACCCGATCATCTTGGTATTAATGATCTAAGTTATGCAAATGAGCCTTAGATTATTTTACCAAAATTATAAACCATCTATTTGTTGAGCAAGCAAAATTCTTGAAGCCGACAGATAGAGAGGAAAATAATTTGCTTTTATTTCATAAAAGAAAAAAAGATTACAGAAGAAGAGGGAGTTATAGCTCTCCCAAAAGCTTCTACATATTTATCGACTCATCAATAACCTAACGGCGAGATTCCTCCGCGGGGTGTTGAAACTCAATTCCAGGATTCACATACAAGAGATCTCCTCTCTGTTTGAAGTTCTTAGTGGATTATCTAAAGATACTGCTATAAGAATCCTAATGAAGATGCACAAGATGAACTTGGAGTGCTGCAAGCCCTTACATAATCATCTCCATCGCTTTGGAAAGCAACAGAGATTGTCATCTAACAGAAATGTTCCTCAAGAAAACTTAATGGGCTGCCGTAGAGTTCTTGTAACTCCTTCAAAAGGAGCCAGAGGCTTGAAAACTGCAATGCATATATTTCTGGCTTCCTTAGAGTTACTTTCGCTGATGAAGATGGGTGCACGCTAGCTTTTGAAGACATATCAGGGAAGAGCTACACTCCACGTAGACTGGAGATGTCAGCAAGTCATCAGACTGAATTCAGTTCACTGCAAAGGAAGAATCAGGAGTTCCACAAAATTTGAAAAATCTTCTAAATATAAGAACGCGGAGCTAAGGATAACCCCGCGTGCAGTTAAAGAAATAGCCTCGCGTTTTAAAACGCAGAGGATGATGCGATAACTTCGCGTAACAGAGTCTCTCTGCCTTTTCTTTAATGAACCTCGCGATTAAAACACGACTGCTAATTAAGATAGCCCCGCATTTCAAGCGCGAGGATGACGCGATAACTACGCGTAGAGAAAGATCAGAGTTCCTCTCTGACTTCTCCTTCAAGCCTTATGGCTGGAGAACAACGGCGATCTCGCCGGTGAAATAATAATTTGCCAGTTTAAACCGAGCCAAAACATCTCAGAATGGTTCTTAGAAGATCAAAAGTTAAGGTTTTTACCTTCAAAAAATCGCTGCAGAGACTGGTTCGCCACAGTGTCTACTCCCACGGCCAACGTGCATGAAGCCGCGCTCTTCTGGAGAGACATCCTAATGATGAAAATTTATGGAAAGTTAAACGGAGATCGATTGAAGATCGTTCGTTGACATCGCTCGCTCAGTTGCAAGAGCTCCAGACTCTTCAAATCTCCGAATGAAGAAGAAGCTCTATTTAAATAGGATTTCTGCCGCTTGGTATTCGGCGTAGAAATTCAAGAGTAATTAATGAAATAATTACTCATTTCACGGAAAAAGTGAAGATGATTAGCTCCGCGTAAGTGAGCATGACGCGAGGTAAACTTGGTATTTTAACTCTGCGTTTAAGGTCCAAAGTATTTCAAAATTTGCTAAATTCTAAGCCATTTTGAAAACTTTGGAGGGGGTTCTGTTGGCAGTGAAAATTTCTAAGTAAATAGGATTTTCCACAATAGAACGCAGAGCTAACTCAATAGCTCCGCGTCTGGCTAGTTTTAGCCTCGCATTTGAGTAATACGCGGAGATGATCAATAGCTCCGCATTAGCTCCGCATTATGGTTATTTAGTGCCGCGTTTTGATGCGATTAAAGCTCCGCGTGAGCAGATAACCAGAATCTCAAATTGATTGAGATTATGATTTGGGCTTATCCAAACACTCAAATTGAGTCCAATCAGAACTCTAAATCAAGAGATTTAAATCAAAACTACGATATTTGATTGGAATCCTTGATAAATGCAAATTCTATTTAGATAGAAACTCTTGCATTAAGCTGAGGCTATAAATACCTTCTTGGTGAAACCCTAGGGGTCTTCTTTTGGATCCTTTGGCAATTCAAGTATGCGAGAGAGCCTTGAAGTCAGGGATCTTCTTTTTTCCTTTCGGCTGGTATTCTTCTTCTTCCTTTCGGTATCTTAGAGAATTCAAGATACGCACAGAGCCTTGAGTTAGGAAAAGACCAGAGAAGATCGTCTACAGTCGGCCGTTATCTTCAAGAGAGAAGAGTTCGATATTCGATCGTCCAAAAGAGCTACTTGACAGATACCATCGCCACAGATCCCATACGATATATTGTAAAAGAGAGCGATTGAAGTATAAAATCCTCTCGTTTGTTCTCTTTTTCATCTTGTTCACTTTCATTGTAATCTAAGTTGTATTCAATGGAAGGAAGCAAAGAAACTTCTGCGGCGAACATATATATTCTCGGACGAAAGTTATAAGGTCTTCTCTTTCATTAGGAGACAAACTTTCGCTAATTATGAATATGGGTTTAGGATTGGCTTCATTACCCATATTTACTTGAACCACCTTATCTTCGGTAGGTGGTTCGCGCTGCTCGAAGTGCATGCACCATTGGACATCGAGATACTTAAGTAACACTTCATCTTGGGGAAGAGTCAGTTCATCATCTTCATCTAGGATCGGATTAGCAGACGTCATGCTCGCAGTCAGCTCCTTAAATAATACCCCCAGACTGATATCTGAATCACAATCAAAATTTTCTGTATTTTGGCAGATCATGTCTTTTATATCCGAAGGATCGGATGTTGTGACATATCACAACTCCCTGTCGGTTGTATAATAATAATCTGGTTCTTTTTCTTCAGGGATGAATGAGCGAAGAAGCCTTCGACGTCCCTTGCCAATATTTAATCATGGCCTTCGGATGAAGTCATATCCCATTTTCTCCATCATTCGGAATGACTTTGGTCCACAATGATAGAACTAAGGAGTTTCCTAATCTTTATCTTCACTATATTCGGATAAGACTGCACACGGTCAAACCCTTCCAAAAGGAATTGGGTTTTGATCGACCTGGAGAGCATGCATGATTTGTTTATTAATCGTGATAAGTAGTAGTAGGATAACTACAATTGAAATTAATATGTCCGCATGCTATTCTTATGATGCATGACATGAATGGCCATCGATTTGATAGTTGTTTGGTGTTAGAATATCAAATCATAATGCCTAACTTTGTCTTTCTTGAGCTGGTCGAGGTTGAACTTAGAGTAATTTAAGTCTCAAACTATTTGACCCTCAATTTGACGAGTTGAAAATGATAGGAGAATGTTATACCTCAACTCCAGACAATTGAAAGTTGACAGTTTCATCGTGAATGCTGTTGCATTTCACAATTGTTTTTAAAAGAATGTGAGCATCATCCCCAGTGATGCAGACACGACGGTCGTGAGCCTCACACAAAATATTAGCCTTTCGGTGGGCTCAAATCTGAAGTCATTGTCGTCGCATAATTTCGATTCTGAGAAAGTTTTAGAGAGCAAGTTTCTTTCATGTGTGTCTTGTGGACTACATGACCTTGAAGATAAGGCTTGTGTTTTTAGTCTTGGGTACAAAATGGATGCAATTATGAAGATGAGCACGTGTGATGACTTGAACACACTAATGCCAATTTGAAGCTCTTGCGTAGAATGAGACATGCAAGTGTTATGACAAATCTCACATGCGATCTGAGACATGCGAGTATTATGACAAGTCTCGTATGGGAGCTGAGACCTACGAGTGTCATGGCAAGTCTCGTATGGGAGCTGAGACATACGATCGTCATGATAAATCTCGCACGGGAGCTGAGACATGCGAGTCTCATGGCAAGCCTCATTCAAGAGCTGAGACATGCAAGCATCATTTTGAACTCTGTATTAAGGCTAAGGAGCTCTGTGTGAAACTTCGAGTTGCTTGAGTTGCATATCTTCATCTTCCGGATAGATAGAAAGATGGCGTCATGCTCAGTTAAATAAAAATATTTTCAACCGCAAAGCCTGGAAGTCTTAACTAGTTTTTAGTTTAGTTGAACTTGGGAGAGATCTCTTACCAAGATTGATGTTTATTTCATAATACAACTATGTTGGCTTGGTTGATTGTCATGCTTTAAACCTCACGAATGATATGAGGAAATGGGGAAGTTTTGGGAACTTCGTAGATCTCATTCACAACTCCCAGTTGAATCAATTCTTAATGCAAAGGAAAATAATCAACTTTTTGGTGATTTGCTAAGCTCGTATCAGGCTGAAGTGTCTTTACAGACTGGGAGGAGAGTTGCCCATTTTTTTTTTTAAACCATTTAGATATTATTGCAGTTCGCCATATTGGCTGTTGCTTAGATGATGGATATAGTCTCACATGACAGAAACAAATCCGACGTTGCTTTGGCAGGTTTTGTTTGCCTTTCTTAGACATGACAGCTTCTTTAGGGTTAGAAAAGAGAGCTCTTTTCTCATGTGGAACTATATGTTGTATGGATGGGTTCTGATCAATCTTAACATAGCAATCCCTGCAGGAAGAATAAGTTGTTTAAGTATCACTCTGCATGTGAGTGAGATGTGACT
Source organism: Dracaena cambodiana (assembly GCA_036321105.1). Classification (NCBI taxonomy): domain Eukaryota; kingdom Viridiplantae; phylum Streptophyta; class Magnoliopsida; order Asparagales; family Asparagaceae; genus Dracaena; species Dracaena cambodiana. The sequence goes on along the minus strand of JAYEPQ010000006.1, from coordinate 2,430,643 downwards.
TTTGGTTTTTTCATGTGACTGAGCTTCATTAGGATTGCATGCTGAAGCTGAGTCTGATCAAGATTGTAATTTTGACATGCTTGTTGCTTTGTAACAAATTTGAGCAATCTTGAAATACGGATGGCCCTACCCCTGGGTGGACTGTGGGAAGACAAGAAACTCCCTAAAACACTGGACCTACATCCTTGGATGGTTCGTGCAAGATTCCTTGAATTGCAACATATGAGAATCATGTACTGAGTGATTTATGTAAAGTTGAGCTCTATGTCTGCTTCAGCTCGCATGGACTTAGCCTCGCATCTGATTTGGTCAAGATTGGGCTGAGCCTTATGTATGATCTAATTCACACTAGGTTGAGCCTCGCATCTGATTGCTTGAGCCTCATAATCAATGCGGGCTTCACAAGTTGTAAGTGTTCTTTAAGGATCTCGAGTCCAATGTTGGATTCAACTTGATTTTAAACTTGACCCAATTAGCATGAACAGTGAGAGTATCATCATGCACCATGAGTTTTGAATTCTCACTGGAGAGAATTTGGTTGGGTTTATCTTAAATTGATGTATATACTGGTCACGTTTCCTAATTTTGAAGATAACATTTCTCAGACTAAAGTATCCTTCTCTTCTTTGGATGCATTTGAATTGTTTACAATATTTGATTTTGATATTTTGACCATAATCTTTCTCAATCCTCTTGAGCGTTGGATAATTATTACTTATCCAATATAGTTAAATAAGCCCCTTCGAACCATGTTGCATGAGTTACATGGGGATCAAGCTACTCAGATAGCTTGCCGAGGGTACAGGGGGCAGCGCCCCCAGCCCAAAATTTTTTATGAGAATTGGCTATTGATTTCCTTATAAATTCCCTTCAAATATCTATGCCAAGGAGATAATTCGCTTCATGATTAGCATAGGTAAAATGGAGCAAAAGTTCATCTTGAACTCGTTCATCTTCTGAAAAAGATTTTGAAGATTCACATTCAGAATAGGTACTGGAAGAAGAGTATAGAGGCGCACCCTTATGTGTATCTGAAGAGACGTGCGGTGGGGCGCTCAAAGCAGAGCGCTTCAAAAAATTGCGCCCAATGCTCCATGCGCGCACCTAAAGGTGTTGTGCATTCCTTATACGCGCCTGAGGGTGCACGCTCCTTATGAGCGAGCCAGTGCGCTCGCAGGCGCGCACGTGCTTTTGGGCACGCATGCGGGGTCTTGCGCTATGCATTTTCCACTGTCGTGCTTGCGGGCGGGTGCAAGGGCTGTAGTTTTCTCTGTGTGGAGCATTTCCGACTATAATTTATCAGTGATTGCTTCTTTTATAATGTTGACACATGCACGGTGGGCCTTGCGTCTTCTCCGTCGGTCTTGATTTTTTTTTTTTTTTGTGACCGTATTAAAGTTGAGCTTGGCTTAGGGATAGGCAATTATACCGTATCCTTGTTTAGAGGCGATAACGCCTTATTTTTGTTGATAGACGATGACGTCTTATTTTTTATTATGGACGATACCGCCTCCTATTTTTCGGCCGTCACCAGACGATAACACCAGGGTTTCGAGTCTAAAGAATCGACGATAACATCGGATTGCACCGTTGTTTTCTCTTCAATGAAGAGAGGCTCCCACTGTAGTCGTAAATTCTTGTATGCCTGAAAATTGGGATCTTATCTTCCATTGCAAATTTACTTTTGAATTATAATAATAAAAGAAACTAACAAGAAAATCTGAGTTACAAGAATGGGGAAACGATTGATTTTAATTCTCCTTTTTAATTTCGTGGGTTTTGACAGCGGTAGAGCCTTATTTTTGCACTCCGTTAACGATCCGACAGGAAACTCCTTTTCACCAAGCTCATGGGAAGACGAAGAAGAGGAACTCTTGATTCTCTATTTTTGTCAACTCCTTTTTTTTTTTTTTTTTTCTTTCTGCTCTTCTTTTTTTTTTTTTTTTTTTTTTATAGATTGAAGGAACGTAACCGTTCCCTCAAAATCTCTTCGCCTCCACATCGTGAGCAAAATTCAGGTAACGATAACACTCACATTTGGGCAAGCACGCGGGTGCCCCAGGGCCTGTGTGACTCTTTTTTTTTCTTTTTCCTTTCTTTTCTTTTTATCTTTTCTGTTTTTTGTGCCTATATTGGGATTGCCGAGGGAGTCCGCAAAGTTAGTGAGGAAATCCTTGGCGACCGCTGCAAAAAGATCCAAATTTTGAGTGAATCGAATGAAATGGAAGGAAAAATCGCATGCGCGTGCCCGGGCGGGTGTGCGGGTCCCCCTGTGCGCTCACCTAAACGCACGTTGACTCTCTTTTTTCTTTTTTCTTTTTTCCTTTTCTTTTTTTTTTTTTAGTGTCTACATTGAGATCACTGAGGGAGACTGCGAAGTTAGTGAGGAAATCCTTACCCTTGGCGAGCGCTTAAAAGATCCGAAATTTGAGCGGATTGAATGAAATGGATAGGAATATTGGGATCGAATGGGTCGTTACCTTTATCGCTGGAGAAATCAAGATTCTTCATGGATCTTGAAATGGATAAGATTCTTACATTCATGCTCTTCTTGGCCATCCATTTAATTCTAATGTCAAATTCTTTTCCTTTCAGAAATAATTATATATTTTCTTTTATAGGAATTATTCTAAAGATTTAATTAAGTGGAAATTGAAAAGTTTTAAATTTGTCGATATGAAAATATAGTAAATACACATCCTTCAAAGTTTCTAAATACCCACTTTTTAATTTTGCATATTTTACTTTTAAAATATATCTAAAATTGTCGTCGGAGAGTGAGTATTTGTTTTATTTTTTAATCAGTTACTTAATCTTTTATTATACCGTCTAGGACTTTCAAGTTAGAAGACTGAACGCAATCATCCTACAATATATTAAAGGCTATATAAGAATAGAGGAATATTGCATTCAACCCTATAAACAGACGTCCTTTGGACTTCAAGTGCAAGGAAATTTAGATGCGTAAATTTGACCTCAGTCACAGTCAAATCACCAGTCGAATGATTTAGAGTCGGTCATATCCAAACTAGTATCAACAATATCACTACTGATTGCATAGTCTATATCGCGACTGATTGCATAGTCTATATCGTACAAATACCTCAAAATATGAGGCGTATACCATTATCAGTATCGGCTAA